>CM067512.1:22771559-23041118 GCA_034509495.1 Acestrorhynchus altus
ATGAGAGAATGAGAGAGAGAGAGAGAGAGAGAGAGAGAGAGAGAGAGAGAGAGAGAGAGAGAGAGAGCTGTAGGTTGGCCAGCCTCATTCATCCTTGCCAAATAAACAGGCTGGATTTTTCTTTATAAAAACATGCTGGAACATATTGATTGCCCAGAGTTACAAAAAAAGATAGTTCAATATCTTTCATCAAGGCCTATTTTTATGGTGAATTGTTGCACTGTCTTTGAAAAGAAGCAAACTAAGCAGAGAAACTGAAGTCTTCTGCCAGCTTTCTTTTTGGTGTGCCATTCATTGCAATGTTGCCCACTGACGTCCATCTAAAAGCTGACACTAGTGCAGGCGTCATGCTTTGAGTCCATATAAAAGTATGAGCTCACCTGCTGTTAAGGTTTTTGTTGCATTTTGTCGAAGCAAACTAAGATCACAACACATCAAACCTGCTGCATTCAGGCCTCTTAGATTGGTTTGCGTCACCAGCTGTTGTAGCCATTCAGTGACGTCTGATAGGTCAGATTGCTGCAATCAAGGGTATGAAAGGGAATCTATAATGTAGGCAGAGCTGAAACTTGTCCTGCGGCTGTGAGGTAAAGCTTTGGTTTTTAATGCCTTTTCTTTTAATCTTCTCAAAAATGTATAGTTAGAATAAAATTCCTTTCAACTGGTCTGCCTGGTCTGGACACCTCAGAAGAGTCTCAATCCAACTGGGTTACAAACATGCAATTCAGAGTAAAAAAATGTTTATGTTCTGATCAAGATAGCACATCAACATTCTCTCCCTGAACACCATGAATAAGAAGTCTCAACATCTGTAGCTCCAGATTAAGGGCTGATGATGTTTTAAGCCATTTCTTCAGGCTTTTCTGCGTCACAACCATTCGCCCTCGGTGACTTGATGCTTTTCCAGTGTTCTTGGCCTTTAGCCTCACACATAACGATGTGACTGAGTTTCTTCCAAAAGCATTGCTGTGGAAAGAACATTGCCCAATCATTCGTAAGGGTCATCATGATGTTTATCAAATGCTTTTGGTCGTCATCACCAAACTTCCAATGGTGGTACACAAAGATCATCAATGTGTAAGATTGCCATTGGTTTGGAAACTGACTGATGACATGATGAGTTCTGTTTCTTTCTGATGTTGCGTGAAGGCTGGTCAAATGAACCCCAAAACACACTTTGTTACTTTCAGTGATCCAAGAATGTTCACGGTCTGATGTGAAGTGAAAAGAGAGATGAGCTGTTGCCCCCTAGAGCTGTTTTGTGGGAGTGAGCGAAAGAAGCCAAAGGCCAAAACTCTCACTTTGAAAATGCACTGATGTAAACATTGCTTTACTTGAGTTTGGCTTGTAAAAAGACTCAAGTCCAGTTAATATTCATTAACAAAGATACTCACCCTGTGATCCCGGTTAATGAGAACTGTCCATTCAATCAATAATCAATACGTTAATCAGTTTAGCTAAGAAAGCTAAACTTTCAGTGACTCCTAAAGCTGATTCTGTTTGTTTAGAGCAGTATATGCTGATTTTATGCTGTTTTCTGCATGATTCAGGGCTGGTTTTCCAGAAAGGGATTATGTTAAGTCATTCTGTATGGTGACTGAAAAAATATTTAGCCTAGAACTAGGTTTAATCCGTGTTTGGGAAACCAGCTCTAAATGTGGTAAGATGCTATTGAAGTCATTCTGAGTAGTTTGATGTAAGGCCATGGTCAGAATACCCTGCTAAAATGAAACCAGCCAACTCATGTTGGTCAAGTTAGTTAAGCTTGGTTAGTTGGTTGATCACCTTAGTTCTTGTCCAGTTTAGGGCATGTTTTTATGTCTATAAGCATGAACAAACTGACCAGCTCAGTTGATCAACATGACCAGCATTATCAATCTGGTTTATCAGAATAACCAGCATGACTAAATAAAACGAGAGGCTATCAGAGCAGACCCTGCTGCCCACCCAGATGGGCTTGAAAGTAAACAAAAATGTGTTGCACGTGTTTACAATATCTGGATGTCTTCACATAACAATGTATAGATGTGTTTATACAGTCATAACAAAAATATTGGCACCCTTGCACTTCTTTTAGAAAATGCAAAGGAAAAATTGGTCCAGTTTGGATCACTCTTCTTTTGCCAATCGCTCCATATCTCTCACATTTGTAGGGTGCAGTTTTCCAACTGCTGTTTTGAGATTTTAGGTGTTTTATATCCTTAGGTGTTCTTCAGGATTTAGATCTGCACTCTATATTTCCAGCCCTTTTTCTTAAACCATTTCTGAGTACTTTTTGAGTTATACTTTGGTCACTGTCCTGCTCCCATGACCTCTGATGGAGACACAGCTTTGTGACACTATTTAGAATTATATCAGTTTCTTTGTTTGTTTGTTTTTTCCAGTGCAAACAAAAGAGATAAACTTGATCAAAAAAGAGATCAACACATTTGTAACTGAAAAGAGGTACATTTTTGAAGAAGTGCACACATTATAGCAGTATGATGTAGATACTGTTTTGTACCCTGAGGTAAAACTTCCAAACATATCCCTCAAATGTACAATATTGTACTTTTGGTACATAGCAGTATTAACTGGTACAAAATGGCTAGAGAAAAAGAATTTTCATTGAAATGTACTTTATTTTAACTTGAAAGGGTTCAGACCCTGTGACAAGATCTGAAGTCTTTTAAGTACAAATCTATACTTAATTTTCCTAGTGGGCGGGGTGCCAATAATTTTGCCCATTATATTTGTACTTTATTAATATGTTATAGGAAATTTGATAATGGTATATTTGAGGGGACCATAGATTTGTTCCATTCATTGTTTCCAAAATCTTTTCATTGAAGCTCAGTTTCTACTGTTCAGGAAAAAGTGTTCTACTAGGTTTTGGAGCATTGCTGTGAGGATTTGATTGCTATCAGTGATGAGCATTAGGGAGGTCATGATGTTGAATGATCACCATCCCACCTCATCCCCAACTCCCCAACTTATTTCAGAAGTATTGGATGGAGTACTATCACTCAGTGCTTTAAACTATCTAGCACACGCCTGACATTAGAAATGGTGCCAAGAGGTTCATTTTTATCTGTTCCAGAGATTACTGACAATTATTCTACTGATAATAATTCTCCACAGGGACTAGACAACCTCTGTGTGTGCATTTGCATGCCAGTGTCAGTAATGGGTGCCAGTAGCTGAATGCATTCATTACAAGAGGTGCCCACAATGTAAATATACAGGTCAAATTTGGAGTGATTTGGAGTGCTTCACTCATGTCTAACTTTTTGGAAAATGGTTGAATGTTGACTCCCAAGAAGGAATACAGGCATCTGAAAACAATTTTTATAATATAACAAAGAACATCTAAATAAAATACCTCTGAGGGTCTCATCTCATGGAAGCCAATCACTCATTAAATGGCACTTTTTCTCTGAAATATTCATTTTCTCTCTCCCTGCTGTAGTCTGCTTTACCTGCCTTTCTGTTTTTAGGTTTTAAGCTACTCGAATCAGGTACAATATACTCTCATGATGCAATTTTTTTGCTGTCTGGAAGCTGTGGTAAGTCTCTTGATTTCTGTCTGCCTTCTAAAAATCCAACAATAAAAATCTGGGACTGTAACTCTTATAAGGTGACATACACTATATGGACAAAAGTATTGGGACAGCTACACTTACACCAACAGGTTTTATAAGATCCCATTCTAAATCCACTCCATACTTATAGGAGTTTGAGTTCTACGGATCAGCCCCTCTTGCAGCTCTAACAGCAGGTTTGAAACTCTGCAATTATGGAGTCAATTTAACTACAGAGTTATGTTGACTCCATAACTGGAGCAAACATATCTGCATAGCATTGGATAAATAGCATTGGATACATTTCTGCACTATGCTCCTCATCACTTGGAAACTCTATTCTGTTGCTGTTGTTCCTAAACACTTCCACTTTTCAGTAATACCTGTCACAGGTGATTGTACAAAATCTAAGAGGGAAGAAATTTCACCAACCTACTTGTTGCAACAGTGGCATCCTATAATAATACCATGCTGGAATTCAATAAATTATTTAGAACGACACATCATTTCGTAAATGTTTGTAAAAACAGACAGCATGGATAAATGCACTACATATACATATACTACAATAGGACTGAATGAAATACCTGAATTCCATGATTTAGAGGAATGTCCCAATACATTTGTCCACGTAGTGTAGGACAAATTTGAATGGTGTGTTGAATCTCAAGATTTCAGACCTGGGCGGTATGTGGTTTGCTGTTCACTCATATTATTTCCCCTTTAAAGCAACACTATAAAATATTTTGTATCTTAAAAAAACACCTTCAAAATCATTTTCATGCTCCAATGATCAGTAATGGGGAGAAAACTGTCTTACTCATTGTTTGTCCAGCCTCTGTACAGTAACACCTTTGGGAAGGTGGGGAGGATATTGCTTGAGGAGTTGCTTTATGGGACATGTCACATGCACAGAAAACTATGGGTCTACAGCTAAACTAAACTAGCTTATCATTTCCAATACAGATCAGCATGGTCTCAAGAGGAATTTATACATATGTGACTATAAAGCATTTCATAAATCATACAACCCAGATGCAGAAATGAAACGATTCTATCAAAGAATATTGTTAAAATATATATGACAAATATATTTGTTATACTGTATATAAAGCAACTAGTATAATTTTCTTACCTGAACCTACATCTCAACATAAACTTAAGCCTTACTGCAACCATAACCATAATTTTAACCTAATCTAGCCCTAAGATTAATCATAATGTAAACTGAACATAAACCTAACCTTAACCTTACCCTAACCCTAACCACAATCCAATGTCCCTCAGTCCAATTTCTGTCTGGGTTTCTGTCCATTTATTCCTTTATAGAAGCTCCATAAGAGGGAAAATGCATGTAAATTGGAGGCCGGTATGTGTGCATTTGGCAAAACAACACCACCAATGTATAGAAGCTTGTTGTGATTCATAATATATGGATGAAATAAGTGTGCAAATTGTGCAAATGTTATGAAATTTGTGGGGTACATTTTATTCAGTATTTTATAATTGTTTATACAAATATCAATGCAGAGGCTGCAAAGAGACTGAAGAAGATGTTGTCAGAGGAAGTGAAGAAGTGAAGTGCCTTATACTCTTGAGCATGATCTGAAAGATGCAAGGATGCAAGACTGACTAGCAAGTAATAACTTCTTTCATTCCACTTGCTGGATGTTTTGCTGTGTTTTGCTACCAACCCAGACATCCAGACATCTTGAGGTGTTAACAAATGTTCAAGCGTCACAATCAATTAGCCCTAGTAATAAGTGCTATTGTATTGGTTGATTATTTCATGACAGAGGTGCTAGTAGGAATGAATTTCAATACATGCACAAATTCATTCTATTCATCTATTCATTCCGGTGGCTGACAAAACTGCTTCACATTGGGGCTGGGAGATACGGATAAAATATCATATCCTAAAGTATTTTAGCTGAATGGCAACATACAATATAGGCCATATGTGAGAAGTGAATGGAGACAGAGAGGAGCAGTGTAGAGGATGAGCTGAGAGCAGGGGTTGGAGCAGAGCAAGAGAGCAGATTTCAGGATTTCAGCAATATTGAAACATAATGATTTGTAATAAATTTAATAGTTGATGTAAACAATATCATCAGCCTGACATCACATAGTGGTGTAAAAGTGTTTAACACTCTGCTGTTGGCAGGGGAACACAGGAGCAAAAATCCAAATTCATAAATAGTATTGATAGAAAAGATATAGAGAGGATGTAAAAATGATTTAAATCTCTACAAATCCCTTAAAGTGAGGAAAATAAAATACAAGATAAATAAATGACACTTAAAAATCCCTCTCGAAGCTCTTATGAGTCAGCTCTTGAGACATGACTAGGTGGTCATTCTTTAATAACTTTGATTGTGCTTGGTGATGTATCAATGTTTATATCAATATTGGGATATAAACAGAAGGTGATATTGACTGAGATGATTTTGTTTGTGTTATTTATATATTGGTTATATTGTTTCTATCCTCTGCTCCTCTCTGCTCCCCACTATTCCACATCATATATCATATCGTATATCACCATTTATCTAACATTTATTATTATTATTATTTTTTTCTAAGTAAAATTAAATACTCTTACCATGAAGCCTCATAGCCTTAGCCCTAGAAGATTCTTGAAGCTACTTAAAGAAAATCACTTTGATGACCTTGTAATGGAGTTGACAAACACCACTCTCTCTGGCATGTGGTCAATAAAATGTGTGACAGTGCACCTAAAAATAAATACAAGCATCAATGATCAAGTCAGGGAGGAAAGCTGTAACGTCTGCCCACATGGACCTCCTGAGGCTCTATATCCCTGGCATGCTGAGAGCATCTGCACTGGCTGTATAGGAACACTATGTTAAGTGGAGGGCCACCTGAATACTGACATGACCTGCAGCATAGACAGATAAACCACCACAGTTCATCCTGGTAGTCAGCAGGTGGCAGTAGGAGCCCAGGGCTTTTCTGGGTTTTTGGATTGCTGACTCACTCCATGACTGTAGTGATGCAAGGTTATATATACACACAAGGTTACACACACACACACACACACACATACACAAAAGAACATAGGTGATTCAATAGAAAATCATTTATTGGTTCCTTTGAGTTATTAAAGAACCTCACCCACACAAATGGTTCTTTATGGAACCAAAAAGGTTCTTTTGCGGCATCACTCAAAAAAAACAAAAACTAATAGCACCTTAATTTAAAAAAACATTTACAGACTTATGCAGTTTTCACACAGAAAATAAAAGTGCTTTATTTTGCTAATTTTCTTGACTTTAGAAGACCAGTCCCTGCAGATGAAACTGCACCATTTTACTCTCTGTCTCTATGTCTCTCTCCCTCTCCCTCCCTCCCTCTGTGTGTGTGTGCCAGCTCACTGTAGGGCTTTTCCTGCTGTGAATCAGTTCCTCCTGGATGAAAGGGATTCATGGATACGCTGAATTACATACTATTTTGATGTTCAGGAATTCATTGATATAAAATATATAATTCATATATTTCATCCATTATGTTTCCCTCCTTACCACCTTTTAGCTGTGTAAACATCTGGAAGGCACTAACAGATAAAGCTTGCTTTGATAAGAGCACAAATCCGTATCCCTGGCCAATAGCAATCTGGGTGGAAAACTGACTTTTAACTTTTAGCTTCAGTCAGGCAGAACCTCAGGCCACCTGCAGTCAGATGGTCAGCACTTCAAACTTCACTGAAGCTCCAGATCCCATCTCAACTTACACCATCTGAACACAAGTCGCTGACACCAGCAGATGATTCTGTCTGCCTCTTTCCTCCTCACTGTCTGACTTCAGTGGGTCTGTTTCCTTCTCTGCTTGAGGTTTGATCACTAGAACATTCTGGAGTTTAGCTCACTGAGTTGTGATTAATTTGATCTACACTTCATTAGTTTAGCTTTCATACTGAAGCTAAAACTGCTTTTTCTTTTGTTTTTTGTTATTTATTATGTATTATCTTTTTATGTGTAATATAATAATAATAATAATACACATTATTATTATTATTATTATTATTATTATTATTATTATTATGTTGGTATTTCTTCTTCTTCTTCTTCTTCTTCATCATCATCATCATCATCTTCTTCTTCTTCTTCTATTTATTATTATTATTATTATTATTATTATTATTACTATTATTATTATTATTATTATTATTATTATTATTATTATTACCTGTGTATTGTTACTTCATTATATTACTACTACTAACATTTTTATTATGATATTTATATATATCATACTACAATAGGGCATTTTCGACGTACACATAATAAAAATACTTTGTACAGATTGAACCTTTTACTTTCTATTTATTTATTAATTTATTATTGTTATTAAATAGTAGCCTATTATCAGTTGTCTCACATGCTCAGCTGTTTTCTCGTGTCAGGTGTGACGTCACTTTGGAGTTCGTCTCTCTCCACCAATCAGCGCGCGACTCCCTCCTCCCCTCTCCTTTACCCTGCTCTCCGCTCTCCCGTCTGCAGCAGCACCAGCAGCTGCAGTAGTAGTTGTTGTCATGGAGATGGATTCAGGCCCGGCGTCGGCTGCGGGCGCCGTTGCCATAGAGACCGGGCCCCTCGGCGAGGAGCGCGCGGCTCGGCTGCCGCAGCAACGTGGAGAGAAGCGCGCCGACTTCTACATGCTGATCGTGATCGGAGAGATCGGCACCGAGCAGCAGCTGCACGCCGCCAGACAACACATCGAGCGCGGTGAGTGACAGACTCTCATCCCCGGAGCAGCCTGAGCGGCACCACTGCTTTCAGACAGATTTTTACTGGTGGAAGGGATTGTCTTTCATATGGGTGTCTTTCATTCCTGCAGAGCTTCTGTGGACCTCTGTACAGATCAGCGCAGGTGCGCAGGATGCTGGAATGCAGGGGGCCAATGCAGTTCACTAAGATGTTGTGTTATTAAATGATGATATCGTTATAGTGAGTCAGATTTAAGATTCTCTGTTCTGCTTCATCAGCTGCCTTTATTTCATTGTTTTCATAAAATGTGTGTGTGTGTGTGTGTGTGTGTGTGTGTGTGTGTGTGTGTGTCCATGCCGCACAGCTCTGTCTCCACTGCAGATGGGCAGGGTGCAGAAAATGTGTGCACATTACAGTTGGGAGTTTGCTAATGCAGCACTTACTACAAGTTGAGTGCATGCCAAAACTGAGGGGGGCAGTATTCATGTTTATGCCAGTTTGCCAGCTGCAGAGGATATGGTTGTACAAAGCTATGGAGCTCCAGTGTAAGAAGATTGTAGCACTACACTGTTTGTGGTTTAGTCCACGTCTGTGACCTGGGTGGGCACTGCACCAAGAAGGGGACATTCGACAATAATGTTTTGAATTGACATGATGCAGAAGTGGGTTTGAAGTTTGCATCTTCGTTTAAAGTCTTTATGCCAATGTAGATCACTGTTATATTCAGGACTGGGGGAAAGGGTGTGCAGGACAGGGGAAGGGGATAGCAGCATATTTGAGGCAACGGAGAACAGTGTGACATTAATGATCTCTTTGTATCTGTAAAGCTGCATAACAAGCCAGCTGCCTGCCGATGTAAAAGAAACCCCATAGCAGTCCAGTCACCTCAGCACTTGTATTGTTAGCCAGCAATTTTTCCAGGCGTTAGTATCTCCTGCCTTTCCATCTCACATTGCATTGTGGGATAATAATGTCCATCATAATCATGTATGCACTGTTCATATTTGAGTATATTCAACTTTGACACGTATATATATATATATATATATATATATATATATACAGTACATACTCCAAATTCCAGAACTACTTATTATATTAGTATGCAGTTGGGTTGCACTCAATACTTCACTAAGAAATAGAAGCTACGTACTATTCCATAGGGCCTCTGAGCAGTGGCCCTGTGTTTCCTACAAATTATCAGAGGATATGGTCTAACAGAACTTTTACAGGTTTTTTTGACTGCTGCTTTGCTTTCTAAAGTAACTCAAACTAAGGAAATGTAGCTGTACTTCACATTATGTATGTAATGTGGAAGTAAGTTTGATTTTGTGGGCGAACAGCAGATTTTTGTTGTTTACATTTCATTCATTTCATTCTACTGCTTGTGATGAAAGCAAGCAGTTTGAACCAACAAGATGCGATAACTGATGGCTGACCTTCACTGTCAACTTCCTCTGCAGAGAAATACTGTTACTTACTGCTCCCTATGCTGTATGAGGTTCCCTTCAAACGGAATGCTTTCACTCCCTATAATTTGGAATCTCACTTAAGACATTGTCCACTTCACAGGGAACTACTGGGTTGACTGCTATGAACCTAGGCCTACCACATGTACAAGGATACTTTTGTGTTTTAACCTCCCATCCACAGGAGAACTACATTTTATGTCACTGATCTTTTGCAAAACTCATTCCTTTCCTGACTTGCTTAGTACACTACATAGGGAGTAGTGTGTAGTTGGGATCAGACCTATGTGTTTTGATGTCTCTCTTTATGAGGAACTGTCACCCCTACAGGATTAGCATGTTCATTCAAACAGGCCTAAAACTAGTTTCTAAGCTGTAAATACAGAAAATAATTGGGAAAAAGACTTTCCCTGAGAACCTCAAATCTACCCAGTTCCACTTTCCAGTGGTTTTCAGTAGGAAAAACACATTTGCTTGCTGTTTTTGTCTTGAACATATAACTTAGGTTTTATGTTACCTTGTCAGCTGCTTTCTGTGCTGCATGCTGAGTTTAACTCAAGGTGGTCAGGTAGTCTACATTATGGGCATCACTCCATTGCTCATCTACTAGCCTCTATACAAGATACAGTCCTTGGAATTTGATAATATTAGCTTTAGTTAATACTAATAATTAGTTATTAGTGTTCCCAGAAGCACAGAACCTTGTTGTAGTTGTGAATGACCAGTTATCGTGCTCAGCTCATGCTGCAAACCTGACTCGATCATGCAGATTTCTCCTTTATGACATCAGGAGGATTCGACCCTTTCTGTCTAGAGAGGCTACTCAGGTGCTTGTTCAGTCTCTTATCATTTCAAGACTAGACTACTGCAACTCCCTATTGGCTGGCCTTCCTATGTGCACCATCAGACCATTGCAACTTATCCAGAATGCAGCAGCATGACTCGTCTTCAATGTTCCTAAATTCAGTCACGTAACTCCTCTGCTCTGTTCCCTTCATTGGCTCCCTGTAGCTGCCCACATCAGATTCAAAACCTTGATGCTGACCTACAAAGCCAAGAATGGACCAGCACCTCCGTACATGATGACAATGGTCAAAACTTGAGCTGTACAAAGAGTCCTTCAAGCTACAAGTACAGCACGGATTGACCCACCATCCCTCAAGACGCAAGGAAAACATGCATCCAGATTCTTTTCTGTTCTGGCACCAAAATGGTGGAATGAACTTCCCCTGGGAGTCCGAACAGTCTTCAAACGCAGAGTGAAGACTCATCTGTTTCAGGAGTTTTTAACTCCATAACATTTGTGTTCAACAGGATCTAAGCGTGAGGAACCTCTAGATTCTAGCCTTGTCTATTAGATAGGGATATTTTCTGAGTGAACAGCAAAGCACTTTTGTAAATCACTCTGGATAAGGGCATCTGCTAAATGCCATAAATGTAAATGTAAATGTTAACCAGTCCCTAGTTTGCTGCAGTAGTGTAATAACCCCTGTCCATCCAGTAGAGGGGAGGAAGAGATGCATAAAATTGATCGCAAATGTATAGATCTGTTCAAGATTTAAATTATGTACATCTGCAATGTTTTTAAGTTTACTTTTGGGGATTACTTTGTTAATGCAATATATTTAATATTTTATTCATGAAAGGGAAATGATCAATCATTTCAGTACATTGCTTTTTCAGAGTGGGGCTTTTAAACTTTAGTCAAAAAAAATAGACCACAGTAAAATATTCACTACTGGAATCAAATCATAAACATAGACTAGGCTTTGAATCCTGTAAACATACTGCAGTATACTTTTGGTGCCTTGTATATTTACACTTTCTAAAAGATCCCAGAGTAAGGATCTGTTCTTGTTCCCTAAAGACAGGTTAACGTAAATACACCCTTGGGGGCTCACTGTCTGCCGGAGGTAGGAATGTGTAGGCACACTTGTGCTGAAAATGCCTTACTGTACTGGTGGCTGTACCTTAGAGGGCACAAGCCTTCTAACTAATGCATGAGGTGAGGATTAAAGCTGCATAAGGAATACAGCTGTCCCAATGCCTCTAATATTTGCAGAGAAAACTCAGTACTGAAGTACTTTAGCAGTCTGATGGCTTGACTGTGTCCTTAGACAAAGAGAATAAATCTTTTATCCAGTCCTGAGAAGTGGAAGCCGGATTTATTGGATAACACTGACTCCATATATCAGCCTCACAATGTTAGATTGTCAGACAGCTGCTCCGATTTGATGTGAAGCTGTGATTAGAATAACAATTCTCTTATTTTTTTTTATCATTTTTTTATAAACTAATCTAACACTAATACTGCATTTTAAGAGAAACTAATGTCTGACTGCAAATAATAGACATTTCAATGCTAAAATCTCAAAACATGAAAAGATGACCATGAGTGTACATAGAATAAACTTAGATACAATACAGTAAATAATATCAGTGAGTTAACAGCAAGTGAGGAGAGGAAATTAGAAGCAAGGTGAGAGAGGTGAGATCACCCCTGACAAGGTGGTGTTGTGTTAATGTGTGAGGGGTTGTCTCCAATAGTGATATCCTCAATAGGAGAAGGTAGTTTTAACACATGTATGATACATAAGAGTGTCAAAGCAAGCTCAAGCCATTATATATAACATTAGCTATACCATTAAAATAATAACCGCTGTTAACTCACCTCACTCATTTAACCACCACGGGTCATAGAAAACTCACTGATGTAAACAAAGCATTAGTACTGTGATTATTATAACCCTGTATGCAGGGGTGGTACATTTATTATTCTGTGTATTTAAACTCTCTGCAGTGGATCTGCAGAACTAAACGGATAAACCCTGAAAAAGGGGTCCACCCACAGAGAACATTGATTGATCTATGGAGCACAAAGGGAGACCAGTCAGGATACTCTCTGTGTTGCTTTCCACCTACATCTCTCTTACTCACTCTGTTTCAGTTTCTACAAAATAGTATATGATTTGTGGAAATCAGGAAGCACATCAAGAAGCATGTCATTTCTATATGTACATGTGTCCATCTGTTCTGTGCACAGCAGTTTAGCTTTATCCATTAATGCTGAAGTTGCTGTACAGGATGTGGAAACAATTGGGACAACCCATAACATATTTAGTTCTTCATCAGGACATATGGGCATATATGGGCATCTTGTTTCCATTCGGTTCCTTTACTGTCTACTTGTTTGGTCTTGTCTCTGCCATAGCTCCGCCCTGTTATTAGTGTTCCCTACCTGTAACCCTGCCCTCTGGTTTTTCCACCCCAGGTGTCTCTAGTCTGTCTTTGAATAAGTAGCCCTGTGTTTCATTGTCTCTTGGTCTGTCTTTGTGTACGTGTGTCTTTTTTGCATCTTCACGTTTGGTCCCGTTTGTCTGAGTTTCCTAGTCTGTTTGGTTTGTTAGGTTTTGTTTCCCCTGGTCTGTTTGGTTTCTCAGTCTGTTTTCTCATTTAGTTCATGTATCATTACTTTGTATTTTTGGTTTGTTTTGTTAATAAATCGTTACCTGTGCTTATGTTCATCTCCTGCTCCCCCCACCAAACATGACACTTAAACAATATCTATAGATAAAGGTGGTGTTATTGCACCACATTCACAAATACAATGACAACTTTTCCTTGACAAAAATGAAAAGATACCAATTCCTACTGAAGAAAGTTAGAATGCCCTATGTTGGCATTTCCCTCTGGCTGAAATAACATTATTTAAACATTTCCTATATCCATGTACCAGTCTCTAACATCAACTGGAGAATTCTATTCAGCAGAGCCGAATGCAGAGCCAGTTTCAAACCACCCCTCAACATCTCAATAGGATTAAGATTTTGGCTTTGACTTGGCAATTGCAGGACTCTCAATTTCTTTCTTTTGAGTGATTCCTGGGTAGATTGTTCTAGAATTTTTGGGTAATTGTCTTGTTGCAGGATCTACCTCCTCTTCAGCTTCACCCTCTGATACAGTGAAGAATTCATAGTGGATGCATGTCTGTCTTCTGTTACTGTGCCCAATTAATACAACTTTGTATATTTATGTGATCCAGGATAGCGCTGAGCATGGCTGCTGTGCTGTGAGCTCCCTCTAGTTTTTGGAGGACCAGAACCCCTCGTGCTTCCCAAACCCATTTTCATCCACCTTTTTCAGAACCTTTTTTCTGAAGGCCTCAGAGAGCTCTTTGGACCTTGCCATGGTGATCCCCTCATTTGAACAATCAAGGGCAAACCCAAATAATGTCTGGAATTTAAATAAAACAGCCTCCTCCAAAGTCCTCTCTAATGTTGGTTTAGTTGATACAGTCGATGTGCTGCTCTTGATTCTAATTTTATGCATTTTAAGTAGTAATACATTTGGGAATGTACTAACCTTTCCTCACAATTTTTTTTTCTTCTAATAATTGTTTTACAGTTTATTTTACAAATTAACTGTACATTTCATAAGACATTTCTTCACTTTTATGTGTCGTCACATAACCTCCATCTCTCATAGTTAAATGAAGATCAAGACAAGATGTCCATTTGTTTATATTGTTTTAAAAAATCATGTTGTGTTCATTTACATATATCCATCTTTAGTGTATTTAGTTAGGATAGATACATCAGAATAGAAAATAACTTTTCTCATGCCAGATATCAAAACATTCATAGACCTGTGCAAATTCTTCAGTGCATAAAATTGTGCACATGGAACAAGATACAAGATATGTAGGCCATGGGTCCTTTCAGGACAAGTCAAACTCTGGATCTTATTCCTCTGTCAAAATTATTCCAATTGAAAGTCCTTCATAGTCCAAGACAGTGTATTTTGGGTGCAGGAAATCAGATTGTGGACTGATTTCAATATGCCACTGAAGTGAAAATGCAAAGACCATGTGAAAGTGAGGCACTGGTCTGGAAGACTGCTCTGGACAGGGCAGTAAAAATAAGCTTGCTTGGCTTCTCTCAGCAGCTACAGATGCTGATCCAAGGCTGAACAAACACAATGCTCCAGGCCTTGATCATAGATAAACAGCCTTTTCTTTAGCATGTCTTCAGCTTTGCACCTTCTTTTACATCAGCTCAGAAATTCTGTCAGCTTGCAATTTCGCATCATCTACAGTTCAACTGTGAAGTCAGTTTGATTGAACACAGCCACTGTACCCAAAGTCAGTCAGCTCAGCCTGTACTTTGTGCGTTTATAGTTAACAATGCCAAAATCTCTTTTTGGCCTCTCAGAAACAACCCATGGGAACTTTTGCTTGGCCTTTATTGATTTTGCCATAGCAATTAACACTTGAATCAATATTCTTCAACAGTCTCTCAGCTGGGTGTTGCTGTGTTTGGATTGGATTCAGAAATCTTTTAGGAGACAAAGGGAGGGGAGTTTTGTGTCGGTGTGAAGGAGAGGGCTCTGTTATACGGTGGTTCAGTGACACAGCATTTCAGAACACAGACACTGCAGACTGTATAAGATTTGCTCTTTGGTCCTCATCTGAGGAAAATAGAGTTTAATCATTCTGAAGCAAAGTGGTGAAGAAGGACAGAAATAATGAGGGAAGGCAGGCGAGAGGCATGAGGATTTGATTTCACTCCCTAATCCTGTAAGTGCTGTGTTCAGCGAGTTCACTGAAGAGCAATTCATGAGCTGTCTGCATTTTTGGACACTGTTATGTAATATTTAATGAGATTCTTAAAATATTTGGTTAATAGAGGACAAAACGATCCTAACTTGTGGACATCATTGTAGCTTTCAGCAAATATAATCTTCACATTGCCTCAGTCCTCTAAAAGAACCTCTCACATAATGTTACAATCGTTTTAGATAAATTATGTGGACAAATGTATTAGGACACTTAATCATTAAATTCAAGTGACACTCTAAAACATTTAATTCCCAGAAGATATCCTTCCAGAAGAGTGCAGGTAGTTATACCTGAAAAGAGAGGCCAACCTCAGATTAACAGTTGAATCCAGAATGGGATATCGAAAAGACTCCTGTAGATGTAAGGTACAGATTCTCCAATACCTTTCTACATTCAGTGTATATCAGTTATCACAGAGCAAAAGAAGAAAATGCCAAACTTCATCTTCTATAATCACAATTTGTCTAAATGAAAGCTTTTAGATGAATATAATTCCATTCATTTAATGCATTAGACCATGTTTGTACATCCAAACTTCAGTTTTTCACTCTCATAGATGCATTAGTGTCATGATTAAAGTCAGTATCACTGGCCCTTAAATAGAGTTTGGGGTTTCAGAAGATATGCTGAACCATATGGTTAATGCATAATTTTAGTCTTAGTAATCTGCATTCAAATTAAGACTGAATAGTAAAGCTAGTGTTTAATGGGTTAAGGAGCAAATTTGTTACATGCTAAGTACCTCCCATGAAGAAGTCGCTCCATCTGTTGCTCAAATAATTAATGAACTAAATAAAACACAGACTTGAATACACTCATCTATGCTTAATGTAAACCTTCCTCTTTTTGAAGTTATCCATCAGAGTAATATTAGTAGTCGCGCCAAAGTTTCTTCAAGCACACTAAACTATGATCAAAATCCAGAAAGAAAGCCTGTTGCAGTTTGTCTGTGAAGGGTTACAAACCATTACTAAGGTTTGAGGACATCACCAATCCACACTGAGAAACATCATCTACAAACTGAGAACCATAAGAACATTGATTATGTTTCCCAGAACTGACTACCCTATCAAAAGTTGCAGCTCAGCTAAGGTCAATAGCATCAAGGCAGCAAATCCACATGTGATTAACTGTACAAGAATACAGCTAATGTGTGGATTTGCGTAGTTAGCGTCCTGACCTGAACCCATCAGAGATGCTGTAACAGTGCCTTAAACTGACAGTTGTAAAAATTTTCATTATTTTATTATTAATTTTATGGATTTAATATTAAAGTTATACAAAGTATTTACTTTGCATGTTGGATAACTTCCTCATTTAAATCACTGAAATATTAATTTTGAAAATGTGTTTTGTTTTTGTGAAAGTTATTTTTTCTAGTATTATATTTTGTTTAAGTATCAAATGTCTTTCACTGAGACAAATATTGTTTACAGTAATAGAGAAAATAAGGAAGGGAACAGATATTTTTCCATGGCATGGTGCATTACTGTTGCTATGATAATCCTCGAAATGTATCAGAAGTAAATTAGTGAATTCTTAATGTTCGATTTGATGGGCTTCCCTTATAGATTGTGAGTTGAATCTTGCTATACTATTCTTGCTATTCTTGCTATCCACCTTACAGTTCTGGTATCACGCCAACCCTAATCTCTATAAAAATGTTTGCAGGACGGTTGTTTGTTTTAAAATAGCAGCAGATTTATGTACATGCAATTCAATCTTTTATTTCTCTGTATTTATGTTTTTGTGCAGGCATCCGTTCCTGGGACATCAGCCTTGCAGTGTGTGATCTGGACAAACAGCTGCAGCTTTTCATCACCAGACACTCTGCTCACTTTTCTGCAGAGGTCAGAGGTCAGTGAATGGTGTAATGACAGGACAGACCTGGGGAGTTAAGTAACACTTTATTAGAGAGTTAGTTTTTGGTGATATTTTCTTTTGTTTTTTCTAACTTCTAACACATTGGACATTAAACCTATAAATAAAACAGAACATGTGATTATGTAGGTGTAATGTGTTTGTTATGTTCACATTTCACATTTTTTACCTTTTAATATCTGCAATATTTACAATGTATGGACGATTACCATAAACCAGGGGCTGAAGCTGCATATGGCCTTTTATTGCCCTTTTTCGACTCAGCACTCTCCTTCAACAGAAAGAACAAATCTGCTTGGTGGTTTTGAATAAAGTCCTGCTCTTTAACAAAAAGAACCAGTCAGATTGGTGGTTCCCAAATGTCTCAAAACTATTCTCTATAAAATCCATCATACAGCTCCAGATACTGTAAGTTCCAAGTTACAGTTCCAAGGTGACCTGATGTAATCACAAGGCTCAAGACGATGCTGTCTATGTCTTACTGTGTGAAAAGGAGAGAAATTGGAAGCTGCTCTCCATCCTACTCAACACGGATCTGTGTATGCATGTTTATAGCACCCCACACTGCACAGCCTGCCATAATCATAAGAGAGCTGTGTCAGGAAGAGGGAGCTGCAGAGTCAGTCTGCACTGCTGCAGTGTGTGTGTGTGTGTGTGTGTGTGTGTGTGTGTGTGTGTGTGATGGTATGAGCCTTTAGTCTCTGTGTGAGCTGAATAAGGCTTTCTCAGGCAGGATCTAAAGGCTCAGGTGTGCCTTTATAAGCATAGCTATTCTCTGTCTCGGGTTTTGCTGATGTCGTCTATGAAAGCTATTTCATCCTCGTCACAAAAATTCCCAAAACATGATTTTACATAGCTCTGAGATTCATATGAGATCTGGTGGCCAAGTGTTGCAATGATCTTCAGAATTTAGCTCAAGGGTCTTCAGTTTCGGTCCTGGAGGGCTTGAGTCCAGCCCATTTTGATGATTAGATGATATGTTCATTGTCAGGTTTAGTGAGGAAATTACCAAACTGTGTTGGAC
This sequence comes from Acestrorhynchus altus, assembly GCA_034509495.1. Classification (NCBI taxonomy): domain Eukaryota; kingdom Metazoa; phylum Chordata; class Actinopteri; order Characiformes; family Acestrorhynchidae; genus Acestrorhynchus; species Acestrorhynchus altus. The sequence goes on from CM067512.1 coordinate 22,789,838, forward strand.
TTGGCCCTCCAGGACCAATGTTGAACATTTATTTTGATAATACAACATTTATTTCAACAATAGCCTTTTGGTTGAATGTCACATTGTTGAGGGCTCAGAGTGGCTCAGGGGTGTGCTAACGCTACGATCCAAGGTTCAAATCCCAGGTCATGCTGCTTGCCATCAGCAGACAGAGTCTGAGAGAGCAAAATTGGCCATGCTCTCTCTGGGCGGGTAGATAGCACTCTCTCCCCACATGTAACCCATTGTGATGCTAGCTGGCACAGGCCTCAGTTAGCCATTGTATCAGAGAGCACTGGCTGCTCAGAAATGGTGCAATGACATGTTTTTGTCTTATTTCTCCTAGGGTTGGGAGCGTTGTATGTGATGGAGGAGAGTCCTAGCAGGGTTGGGTAACTGACAATTCCAAATAGTGGGAAAATAAATTGGGATAAAATGTAAATATATTTTAAAAAAAGTCACATTGTGCTAGTTATAGGGTTTTGTAAAACACATTGTAGAGCTGGCCATTGTGTTTAGTATGCTGGTAGTTTATCTGTAAGCCTTTTATTTTTTAATCTTTATCTTTAATCACAAATGGTGTCCATATCACCTCACCTAAAACCTCTTTCCCACACAGCCATTGAAACTAAAAAGAAAAGAGTCCACGGAATGTGCATCAGTGGGAAATGTTTAAAATATTGGAAAATTGCAAAGTGCAAGATAGATGAGAAGAGGCTGGTTTATGGACTCATATCAGATATATATGAGTGCATAATTTTTAATCTAAGTAACACTAGAACACTGCACATATGAATTACACTGACATGCCAAATGTTATGGGATATTAGTATGTAAGAGGGGTTACCAGCTTGGGAATGCTCACAACTGTATAAGTGAGGTTGAAACCTGGCCAACATGCTCTTGGCAAGTCAACATGAATTCTGAGAGTTCGAGCAAGGCATGATAGTGAGTGCCAGATTGATGGGACATTCAGTTTCTAAAGCTGCACAGGCATTTAACATTCCTTGCACCACCATGTCACGTTTGTACTCTAAATACATTATAGAAGGCATTCCCACCCACAGTGGACAGTGCAGTGAACACCCACAGGTACTTAATGATCGTGTATGCTCCCATTTGGTTAGAAATAGCCGTATGAACAGACAAGCAACTCTGGCAGAAATCACATCCACATTCAGTGCTGGAGCCCCACCCAAATATCCCACAGGTCAGTGCAGCATTCTTTAGCTTTCATGGGATATGGCTGCAGAAGATCAACCAGAATGCCTCTGTTAACATTACAACACTGAACACAGCACCTCACCTGGGCTAGTGAGGTTGCTAACTGTACTGGCAACATGTGGTTCAATCAGTCATGGTACCAGTAGTTTCAGGCTGATGGTGGGGTTTGTGATTAGACCAGTCCCCATGAAGCAATGGACCCCACTTGTACGCAAGGCACAGTGCAGGCTGGTGTTGGTTTCATACTGATATGATGTGTATTCTCATGGCATGGGTCCACTAGTCCATGTCATTGACAAGTGCTGCTACATCTCACTCCTTAGTGACCATTTGCAGCCTTTCATGGACTTCATGTATCCCCATAAAGAATGGATATTACAGTGGATAATGCACCGTGCCATTCTACCCAAGTTGTGAATTGGCTCTATGATGATCTATGATTTTCTTTGATTTATGTTGAAACACACTATGTTTAGGTGTCAACACATTTTATGAAGGTCTGACGAGCAGCTGGAGACTGCTTATGCTTTTGCTCTCTGATGTTAACACTGTATGTGTATCTGTATTACTCACTGGAGGTTTTTATAGGGGGCATTAGAAACTTTGTCCTCCCACTGTGGTCTGCTGCAGGATAATCTGCATGCTGAGGAAACAAGGACACACTGCTGTGTCATTCTCCTTGGCTCCTGAATGAAAAGCAATGACACTGATGAAATCAGATGCAAGATTTCTTTAGTTTATTTCTTAAAACTGTTTGTGATTTTAATGAACTAATGAGATTAATGAGTAAAACAATATTCAGCCCTCACCCATTCCTTTCATATACCATTGCAAGAATATAAGGCATTTTACCAAATATGTTTATAAGAGACCTGGCATGGGACAGGCAGGAGGAGGCCCAGGCTTTAGGGTCCCTAAGGATCAATACCCCTTGATTCCTGGATATATATAGAACTGTAGTGGCAATCATATGATCCAATGATGATTGACTGAATGTCTTGATTCATGCGAAGATTGAAATACATTGTGATTGGTCAGGATGCTCACTGCTCAATAAAACGTCCAGTGTTCTTTGGATAAAGGTTCATATACTTCTGAGGTACGGTATCAGTAGTGCAAAGTGTTAACAGTGTAGTTATACTTTTAATCCAGATATTTTGAATGCTACAATGTGTGTGCATTTGCACACATGCAGTATGTGTCAGCAGTGGGTGCCACTTAAAGTAGCTGAATGCATTCATTAGCAGGGTCCATTTTTTTGGACATTTTCAGTTGCATTGTTTTGCTCAATGAACTCATGTTTAATGTGTTAAATGTGATTGTATGAACGTGTTTAATGTGTTTGTATGATTTTGTTATGTAAGTTTTAATTATATAATATATTTGTCTTTGTTTCTTTCATGTCTTCTTAGTGAATGGTGCTTCTTTGTCTTGGATACTGTTTGTAGAGTAGGCTATTCATGTTTTTATTTTTTCTTGGCCTGCTTCTTATTGACAAAGCTGACTACAGACATCAGTCAGAGCTCCCGGCAAAATAAAGCTAAAAATACAACGGTGCACAGCTGGGATTAGTGCAAGGCTAGGAAAAGGCTTTGTTGCTCATTTGAATATAGTGGAGATTGTTTTGCTTCACTGTTTGGGCCAGATTTAGCAATGTGGGCCACACAGTACCGACATCTACACTGGCAGCTTCACAGATGGCACCATTCGGAAATATTAGCGTCTGGGCTTTTGTGCCGAACAATGACTTATGTTTCCATTTACAAGTCAGTCCGTTCTGTGTTCAAAAGGAACACAGATCTCAGATCAGTCCATACGAAACTAGCTGCAGTAACACGCATTGGTACAAGAACTGAATGCACCATTTCTTTCCCTTAGTTTGTGTTCTACTCATGTTCAGCTCGAATGTCCCTGAAGGAGGAACAGCAGCACTTTCTGTGCCTACACGATTGTGATGAGCTGTTTGTAGAATGTTGAATGGGGTGGGATGAAGAGATACCTGCAGCTGAAGGACATGCTGTGTGGTTAGATCAGATTGTGATGACTGGCCTGTGGGCTTGTGGCTCAATAGGACAACTAGCCTCTGTCTGTGCTTTACCACACCCTATAGCACTGCAGACAACGAGGCTACTGAGCTGATGCTGCAAATATGACAACACCATTTTACCATATCATATCCTCACTGCAACTCAGCATAGATCAATGGCATATATGCCCAAGGGGAGAGAAAGACTAGGGGATAACTACATGAGACAGTTTAATTTAATTGTGTGATTTAATATGGTAAGTAGTAACGCTCCTCTCCACTTTGTAGATGTGAAATATATGTAAAGATGTAAAGCTGCCCATAGGATGCTGTTGGATGTTTCTGGATGGTGGGGTATTCTCAGTTCATCAGTGACACTGAGGGGTTTAAACACTCCAGCAACTCCTGTTTCTGATTCACTCAGAACATACACTAACATACCACCACGTCAGTGTCACTACAGTGCTTAAATTTACCCATCACCCACATAATACCTGCACTGTGGTGGTACCATTGAAGGTCAAGGTGAAAGGAGGCTACATACATAGTATATCAACCATAACATTATGACCACTGATTTTTTAAATATCATTTTTAAGTATATATTTAATACACAGTGACCAGGACTGAGGGCTGTTGTCAGATTTGCTCTCAACTGAAGCACACATTTATTTACTATTAATGGTGGTGAGGGGACTGCAATGAGCTAGAACAAGAATGCTTAAACAGCTTTTCTGAGATAAAAGCAGTTTTCCAAAATACATAATTTGATGCCCTCTTGTGGATTATGCAGGCAGTGCAGATCTGGACTCATCCTTGAGTATGCCCGTATATCTAGTGCCCTGCACTGTCTACTTCAGTCCTTAATCTAACACACATGACGCAGCTTAATCAAGACCATAAGGAGCTTCTGAATATTAGAGCCAGGTGTGTTAGATTAGGCTTGGAGCGGCACTCTGTGGGGCAGTAGATCTGGATTCTGTGTAATGTCTACTGACCTAAATTGGTTGCACTTAAGAGTCAATATTAAAACATTTCTAATGTTTCAGCTTGTGGCTTTTCTGCATGTTTGGATGTTGCTGCTGTTGCAGGGAGAGGAGGAGAAGGAATGGAAGGCCCAGGACCTCTTATGGCAGATAGCTGACACTGTATGCATATATATATATATATATATATATATATATATATATATATATATATATATATATATATATATATATATATATATATTGTGTGTGTGTGTGTGTGTGTGTGTTGTTCATATGCAACTGTATGCTGAAACACTCACAAGCTTATAGAGATGGTAAGAATGGCACACATACGCACAAGCATACACTCACACACACTCACACACACACTCAGACATTAATGCCGCTTTAACTAGCTATAAATATGGCCCCTCCCTGACAGAGTGGGAGTGACCCAGATCACTGACAAACTTTTCTGCTCTGTGTGTGTGTGTGTGTGTGTGTGTGTGTCTGTGTGTGTCTGTGTGTGTGTCTGGATTGAGCAGTGATGCCTCAGGGAGCTCCTGTACTCCTGCAGGCGGTGTAGGGGAGGGGAAGAGGGCTGTACTGATCGATGAGCCCAGTTCTGCTTAGTTGCTTCTCACCCACTCCTTCTTTTGTACTCTGTTCTCCTATAGCATATCTATATCTGCCTGAACCTATACATTTACTGTGGATAGGGAGAAACATGACATTTTTCATAGCATATATATATATATATATATATTACAGTAGATAGATAGATAGATAGATAGATAGATAGATAGATAGATAGATAGATAGATAGATAGATAGATACTGAGCATCTGGAAAGTATTCACAGCACTTTTCTTATTTAATTATTGATTGATTGATTGATTGATTGATTGATTGATTGATTGATTGGGCACCTATTTTGGGCTTAAAGCAGTGTTTTCCAAACATGTTCCTGTTAAAATATACAAAGTAAAATTAAAGTAAAAAACATAAAATTGGGTATATCCAACTATTTATCTTTTTGCCTATCCATCTATCCATCCATCCAGCTAAGGGCCTCAAAAGACCTCAATGTGTCCACATTTCTGTCTTCATATTTGTTTGTTTGTTTGTCTGTCTGTCTTGTGTAAGGAGATGAGCGGCATGTTTTAGTTCAGTCATTGGGAATCATAGCTTTGAATACTTAGGCTAACTCATAACTCAAGATCAGAGTAACCTATAGACATGATACACAAGATTTAACAAGATTTATCCTGGTGGTCTTATCATTGTGTGAGGAATCAGTGAGTCATCAACCTTGGTAAACAGATAAATTTACACATGGTCAGTGAGAGGGGTGGGGCTAATGACATCACTTCCCTACACATTGGGTTGGAGGAAAATGAGAACTAAGGGCTGTTTGCTTCATTCTTTGATCACCCAGAGTTCACATTTCAGAATAAAAGTCCTAAAGGGCATTTTGGTTGTTTTTATTATTATTTATTATTTGTTTTATGTTTTTTGGATGACCGTCACGTATTTCGAAGAACTTATAAATTTACTTGTCAATCTATTCGTTACACATAACTCATCAAAATTCTTGCATTTTCAGCTCAAAAACACTCTGCATGATCAATTTCCAACTGGATTTCTGAAATGTAAAGTGTTTCTTAATTCTTATAAGCTCTAAAGGTTGTAGCTGCAAATACCTTTTTTATAGCAAAACATGGTCAAATTGATACAAATATTACATTTACATTTCAAATGAAGACAAATTTGAGTAGCCTAGGATCTCCTGAAAATAGAAATATCTGGCATGAGTGACTGTCTTCTATAAATACATTTCTAATTTATTGGTAAATAAAAGTACATTAAACCACAAAAATGTCCAACAAAAGTTGCCTAGGGTTATAAAGGCAAAATTGCTTTTTTTGTTTCCAAGACTTTGGCTGATATCAATCCAGCTATGACTGGCGTATGTAAAGGTGTTCTCTCTGCTATATCACCCTCCAACATCCCCGTTTTCCCAGAAGATCCTGTTAGGCAGGGAAAATGAGGCATTTCACCACTGTTATAGTCTGTGGGTCTGCACTTCAGAAGATTGATTGCTCAAAGGCATAAAACTTAATGTCTGTAAAGGGGGCTTCTTTGAGCCATCTTGAAATGCCAGACTTTTCTGCACAGAATCTTCCATAATAATCTGTCTTTTACTCATAAATCACCATTACCTTTACACAGTTGCAGCACTAAACATACATGTATGCTGCATTTTAAAGCATAAGACTCTGACTGACGCAAGGGGCACAACGCTATTGTATAGGCACATTGGTTCATATCTCAGGATCAGAACAAACTACAAGGCTTACTCTGTCTAACCATTGTCGCAATTAATGGCAGCATTGTGTTACAAATTGTCAGCAAGTAATCCAGCTAAAACCAGCTAAAATAATTAAATATTTAAATCCCAGTTTAAATACCAAAGGATCCTTCCAGTGCATGTTTACTGCTTTGTCCATGTGTACATGCTCATCCTGCATGCAGACTCTGATTGGTCAGTGAGTGGCTAATGATATCACTGACCCAGATATTGGGTTACAGAGGAAAACGAGAATGGAAAGGCTATTTTCTCTTTTTCTTTGCTCATACAATGTTCAATTTTCAGAATAAAAGTCCTGAGACAAGATTATAATGATACATGAATAACACTCAAAATAAAGGATATTTAGATTGTTTTTATTCAATTTGGACTATTCGGACATTGTCAATCTAATCCTTACAAATAATTTATCAATAATTTAAATTCTTGCATATTTAACTCAAAAAAACTGTGGATGATCAATTACCAACAGGATAGAGAAGTGTTTTCAGTCCAAATAACAATATCTGGCATGTGTGAATGTTTCATATCATCTTTTTCTAATTTTTTGGTGAATAAAAACTATCAAACTATGAAAAGCTTCCCACAAAATTAGCCAAGAGGTCAAAGGTTAAACTAAAAAAGCACACATGGGCAGCAACTGTGTCTTGATGTTGAAAAGTACATTTTAGCAAAGCGTAAAACATGAGCTGGCAGTTGCTGCCACTGCTGTGAGTCATTTCTGCATAGTAGTGACCTGATTGGATCGACCATCACCTCGTGAGCAGATCTGCCCTGCTCAATCCCATCCCATTAGCACTGACAGGTCTGACCAGACTCTAACCCATGACCCACTCACCTTATCTTCCAAGTCTGAATGCTTCAGTACAGTGGTAGTGCTTGTTATTGCTCTTACTGTGATTCTGAAAGCCAGTGACAAATGTTATATAATCCTACATGTGGTTTAATCTGGGCTGCATATACTATGTATGTCTTTTTGAACTGTGGAGTATTTTACTGTTAGTGGATGAGCTGGTGTCAACAGGCAGTGTACTGCAAGGAAACCTTAACCCTTGGAGTTAATATTTACTTATTTATATCTTGGCAGAAACCAGTAAAAAATTTTGGCTGCCATTTAGGGTAGCATGTTTCATGTGACTCTGTTTTAGGGCCTTTTGTTAATTAAATGTACATGGTGGTACCTTTTCCCCATCTGAAAATGTTCTCTGTTGTCTAAGCAATTCACAATGAACAAATATGGAAAGGTTATCATGCATTATGATAATGAACAATTTTCATTCTCTTATAAAGAAACATTCATACAATGACAATAAGGGTACAATGACCATTGTAACCAATGTTGCTTCTGAACATTTTGAGTCAATTGAACTTAAAGAATCATAACCATACTGTTTGTATGACAAATTAAAAATGATTTAAACCAGAAATCACAACACAACCAGTCAACCTGTATGTTTGTTGTTGTTTTTGTGAGGTTTGTGGGCATTATTTTGCCCTCCATATACCTCTTCATCATGAAAAGTGTTGTAAATCAATGTTCCCAGAATCAGACAAGAAGAGGAGAGGAGATCTCTTAACATTACAATGCAAAAACAATGTGCACATTGCTGCTGCCCAATGAAAAACATGTATTTCCATCTGTCCTGTACCTGTTGTGTACACTGTAAATAATTCTTATTTTAAATTTACCTCCATTAAAAAAAAAAGATTTCCAGTATTTGTTGTGTATGAGTGTCTGTATGACACATGTAGGCACATCATGCTAGCGGGGGCACTGGTGGAACACAGGGCCTTGATGACTGCTTACAGGAAATGACTCTCTCTCTCTCTCTCTCTCTCTCTCTCTCTCTCTCTCTCTCCTTATCCTCCCACCTTCCTCTGATTTACATATTAATATTAGCAGTCAGTGTTTAAGTTGAAGCTGTGAGATGGAAACATACTGTAGGCCTTAAGCTCAAACCATAGGTTTACACAACAGATAGCTGGAAATGAAACCTCATTCAGCAGAGTCTGAGCTCCTGTAGCATATTTAAAATACATGTGCAGCTTTAATACTTTATTCTTAAGTCAAGCTACTGGCCAGAGCCCTGCGCTGATTAGGCAGTGTGCACAGGGTGCTAAAGGCCTATAGACTGCTGAGAGCTCCAAAGTGCTGTGTCATTCTCCTGGCCTCTTTTAAATCCCCCTATTACTGGTGTCATAGGCAGGAGATGAAGACTATGGATCAGCCTCAGGAAACTTTTGCAATAAGCTTCTTTGAGAGAGTGTCTCTCTGGCGTCTTTCTATCTAGGTTTTCCCTTATAAGTGGCAAATTTAAACTGTACCAAGAGGCTCAGAGAAGCTCTCAGCAATGTCTGAGAGATAACAGAGAAGACAAAAATCATATTTCAACACATGGCATGGTAATATGGCATTAGATGAGAATTGAAAAGTGCTTTGATGAATATTATGTGGGATTAATAGTAAACAATTGAGGCCACACTATGAAGACGGCCTGCAAAGGGATTTTTTATTGGATACAGAAGGTCAATGTTCACTTTGCCCTCTCTCTCTCTCCCTCTCTCTCTCCCTCTCTCTCTCCCTCTCTCTCTCTCCCTCTCTCTCCACACTGCTCACACACGCTCACACACACACACACACACACACACACACACACACACTTTGAGATTGACACACACACAGTTGTTGAGATTGATATTGATTTTAATTACTACATTTAACCACGTTTTCTGTGAGCCATGCTGAATCCATTTCCTGTACCTCCAGGACTAAATAATGCTGCTGCATTGACATTTCAGAAGATGCAGTCTTTCAGGGTAAACGTTTGATGTAGAATGCCCATAGGAGGAGGCGGATTATGCATTAAGGATGAAGAGGTTTATGCAGGCAAACACACTCAAGCACTCAGTAAAGTCAACATTCAGAGCCATCTATACTCTATGATGTATTTGTAATGAATAAACCCTTCTAAATTTTAGTGGAATACAATGTAGAAATTTTTGGTTCCAGGTCATTTTGGAGAATTTCTATTGGTCCATTGATCATGAAGTTTGCACACAATCTAAAGACCAACTGTCAGGTTCAAACTATGTCAAAAAAAAAATAAAAAAATCAGAAAGTGTGAAAGCAGCAATATGATTTTTAACATATAGGTATCTGAACTTGAGCATGTTAACAGGTAACAGGTATTAAAGGTACTTAAATCCAAACACCCATTGATTGTTAATAATTATTATAATATTTTACCTTTTCCATATTAGGATATATTACTAATAGTAGTAATAATGATGTAATGTTGAAATGCATAAGGCCTAAATGGACATTCATTTTAAAAACAGCCTGTTCTGAAGGTTTTTGATTTTGTAATGTTAGAGTTTTGCCCTTTACACTTAATAATGAGGGTTCTTCGAGGTCTATGTAGAACCATGAACACCCAAAGAACCCTTTCCATGTTTAAAGGGTTGTTCAGGCCGTTGCAGAATGTGCTGAGCGTTCTACATAGAACCTTTGAAAAGGGTTCTATATAGCATCAAAATGGTTCTACTATTGTTACGATGTAGCAATGGTGCTGTGTAGAACCCTTTTCAAAAGGTTTTATATAGAATCCTCTACAGCCCACTCTCCATTAAAAACATCTTACAAATGGTTCTATGAGTGTTAATAGTTTTTCCACATTTTGTTATGTTTCAGCCTTTTTCCAAAATGGATTCAATTCATTTTGCCCTCAAAATTCTACACACAATACCCCATGATGACAAAGGAAGAACAGCCTCAAGTCTTTTTGAGTATGGTGCTACAAGCTTGGTACACCTGATTCTGGGAAGTTTCTCCTTTTCTTCTTTGCTAAACATCTCAAGCTCCCTCAGATTGGATGTGGATCATCAGTGCACAGCATTTTTGAGATATATCCAGAGATGTTCAATCAGGTTCAAACAGAGTTGGGCAGTGTTGTTATCCCAATATGAGGTCCAGAGCGCTCTGGAGCTGGTTATCATTAAGGATGTCTCTGTACATCGCTAGAATATCTTTCCCTCAACTCTGATTAGTCTCCCAGTTCCTGCTACAGAAAAACATCCCCACAGCATGACGATGCCACCACTATGCTTCTCTGTAGGAATGGTATTCGCTCTGTGACGCTTGGCACTGAGGCCAAATCTTTGTTTCATCATGCCAGGCAATTTTGTTTCTCATGGTCTGAGAGTCCTCTACGTGGGCTGTCATGTCTCTTTTACTGAGGAGTGTCTTCAGTCTGGCCACTCTAAGATACAGGCTTCATTTTGGGAGTGCTGCAGAAATGGTTGTCTTTCTGGAAGGTTCCCCACTCATCTCTTTACGTTGGATCTCTGTCAGAGTGACCATTGGGTTTTTCATCACCTCCCTGATTAAGGCCCTTCTACCACAATCACTCAGTCTGGGCCTCCATCTAGGTGTTTGAACTTAAATGAGCATGTGCTCAGGTAGTGAAGGCATTGAAATCAAACCCATTAAATATAATGCATTGTTTATTTTATTTATTTATTAAAATGTTCATTTCTGAAGTATTTTAATGATTTTAAAGTGCCCATATAATATAAAATATATTTTTCCACTTGTTTTTAATAAAAGTCTGAAGATTTCAAATGTACTGTTCATTCCCAAGTGCTTATGGCCCAACTATGGAAATGTAAAACAGCCTGATTGAAGTCTTGATTTTGTGGTGTTACAAAGAAGCAAGGCATTTACATATATCTGTTTAATGCAAAGCCAATATGGCAACAATTCAGTCAACAATCAGAACACAACACAGGAACATTTTCAAGGGGGAGAAAATAAATGCACAACATACTTATGTTAGAATTGTCTTGTGTAAATTAATTAGATGCAGTAAATACAGTCATCTATCATAACTAGTCTATAGTTTCTATGGTATAAGTGACCTTATGGGCAAGACTTGAACATATCATCTATCTGAGAGTGACTATATACTGTATGTACTGTTAAATTTCTCCTGACATTTATTGCCCCCTAGAACTAATAACTGAGGGGTTTTCGGCGATGTTCATTCAGAGGATTGTGCCGGCTTCCTCAGCAGTGGGGTGAGCCATGCATAATGGAGAGCACTGAATAATTTAGGGTTTAGATATTGATATCACAGTAGATTGGTTGTGAGTGCTGGCTTTGCATTGCCCTGTCAGAGTTTTACAGCATTGATTTTCCAGGTGATTTTTACAGCATTCCCAGCACTATGGATATTCGCATCAGAGTAGTTTTTCCAGATGTAAGTGCACTATTATGAAAATAAACTGGTCCAATTTGGACTGAGTAAGATTAATCTGATTCATACCAAGTCTGTTGCAATGCAAATACAATACTCTCTCTCTTTCTCTCTGTTTCTCTCTCTCTCTCAATATATATATATATTATATATATATTTATATATATATAGTCTTACATACAAATGAGTAATTGCAGTATTAAAATGTATTGTTATTGTGTGCAAAACCTCCTCATCCATAATCTGGGCCTCCATCGATGCACTAGAACAGGGTCGTATTTGTTGAAAAGTGAGTCCTGAAAATATGTGTGATTGTTCCACAGGGACAGGAGAGAAAATATGGCTCGTCTAGAAGAACTGGCACGACACTAAACCCTCTGCACCAAACTACTGGCTGGAATTTAGGTCTCTCATAACAGCTTATTCCAGAAACGCAGTACATCCTCAGCAGCACACACAGACATGTAGATATGCAAATACAGGAGTGATCAATGATGTGGGCTGATGCTGAATACCTGGTGTTGTCATTAAAACAGATGAATTAAGTATCATTCATTGATTCATTCGTGAATTATTCATTCATATCAATTTCCCATCAAGTGATATGATAAATGTATACAAATGCTTGCCAGGCTCCTGTAGACATCAACACTGTGCTTCATTTATTGTTTAATAAATCATCCACATCCATCTGTTGTAGCTGAAGGAAGTTGTTTTGTTTTTTTGACTGTTCAGTGGAGTGGAGAGTGTTTCTTGGGTTTGTAGGCCACACGACCTAACAAAGAGTGGTTTTGTGCTGAATACCCTCCTCCTCCTCTTATCAGCAGTAGCTGCAGCCGTGCTCGAAGATGCTGCAGCCATCGGCTCGAGCTGCGTCTGTATCCCAAACCCACCCGTTTATCGACAAGTTCTGGCTCCTGAACTATTAGCCAATCCCGGCGCAGGACGGTCGTTATACTAGCCAATGGGAGCGCAGAACAGGGAATGAACTCGCCTATCGTAGCATACAGGGGGCGGGACCTGTCCGAATATGGGTGAGAAAGGAAGGAAAACTTGCAGTCTGCACTCAGCCCCGCCTCGCCCGCCTGCTCGGCCCCGCCCCGCCTATCTCAGCAGAGGCTCGCGCTCCGCGGCCGCTGCACAACTACTTGGTCAGGCGCCTCTCGCCATCGGCAGCGGCATGTGAGTACACCTGTACAGAGTTTCTGACGTGAACCTGTTAGCTATGAGCGCCTCTCCTCTTTTTCCTCTCCGTAGCCATAGTAGCCCGTCGCGCTTAGCAACCGAGCAGGATGACGTCGCGGGGTGCACGCGCAGGCTGCGTGCCCCGCACTGACCGCGGCTCGGGCCGCTTTATCAGTTTGTTTTGGTCGCCGTTTCTGCGCTCTTCGCTCACTTTTCTGTGTGTGAGGGATGAAGTGTGGACTAGAGCCCGCTGGAGACACCCGAGACACCAGACTGACCCATAAACCCGCCGCGCTGTCAGCCACACTGTGCTGCAGTGTTTGCGGAGAACAGACTGTGTGGAGGGAGCTGTGTGTGGGTGGGTGGGTAGCAGTGGGTTGGGGGATGGGGGGGTAACTGTGTGAGAAGAGATGTGTGGGGTGGTAGCTGTGTGAGGGAAGATGTGTGTGTGTGGGGGTGTGGAAGAGATGTATGGGGGAGCTGGGTGAGGGGAGATGTGGAGAGGAGCTAGTGTGGGGGGAACTGGTGTACTGTGTATGAAGAGGAACTGTAGTATGGCAGAAGGTGTGTGGAGGGGAACTTGTGTGGGTGGGAGGAGAGGAGCTGTGTGTGGAGGGGAGTAGTATGTGGAGAGGGACTGTGTGGGGAGCCATGTGGGGGGCTGTGTGTGGACAGGAGCTGTGTGTGGAGAGGGACTGTGTGTGGAGAGGAACTGTGTGTGGACGGGAGCTGTGTGTGGAGAGGGACTGTGTGTGGAGAGGAACTGTGTGTGGACGGGAGCTGTGTGTGGAGAGAGGCTTCAGTGTCCTGAATGACGCACTTTTGCAGCAGCAGCAGCAGCAGCAGCTTTGTGCTGAGACAGGCTGCTGTAAGATGCTGCTGGTTTGCAGGGAAGACTTCAAACATCAATTTCCACAATATAAGCAGCAGCGCATTTGGGTGAGAAGGTCCAGTGGGATGTAGATTAGGAATTCCAGAGTTTGGAATTGGTTATCTTCCTGAGATTCACTACAGACTCACTGTTCCATTATGGGAATCTGGAGTAAGAGAACAACACAGCAGAGCCGAGCATTGATTTACTGCTCAGTGACTCAGCGTACACTCTCTCTCTCTCTCTCTCTCTCTCTCTTGTCTCTGTCTGTCTGTCTGTTTGTCTGTCTGTTTGTCTGTCTCTCTCTGTCTCTCTGTCTCTCTCTCTATCTGTCTGTCTGTTTGTCTCTCTCTGTCTGGCTCTGTCTGGCTCTGTCTGTTTGTCTCTCCATCTGTCTCTGTCTTTTCTGCTCCTCGCTCTCTGCCTCAAAGTATCTGTCTGTCTCTCTTTCTATGTCTGTCTCTCTGTCAGTCTTCTGTCTCTGTGTGTCTATCTCTCTCTCTCTCACACACACACACACACACACACATACTCACACACACATACTCACACACACATACACGCATCCTGCCATATCTTAAAGAATAACAAAGAAAAGACAATATATGACTTATCTTCCTTTCAGTCTTTTTATGTCTCACTGTCCCCATTAGCCACTCTAACAAATATTGTGACTTGTTTATATGTTCTGTTACTTTTGATTACATCATTGACCATGCTGTATTTACGACTTGGCTAATTGGGTCATTTTCCCAACATTCCCATGGTTCTCAATGTTCCCAAGGCAATGAAACTGTTATTTTACCACCAAGCATGTGCTGTATGCTGCCAGTAGCAAGTGCATTCAGCTCGGCTCATAGCCTACCCACTGAGGAGGAGGAATATTTTGTAGGGGAATACCAGCTCACACCATTGCAGCAGTGTTGGCTTAGTCATTGTTCCATTGCTCCCACTGATAATAAACTGTGGCTGGGCAAGAGCACCCATCCACAGCGATAAACCCATTAGTAACACCTACACCGTCCATTTAGATGTTGCACAGAGATGACCTGAGCTGTAATATGAGCTATGTTGCAGGAGGGAAGACCTGCTCCTTGGTCTTGGATCAGCTTAAAAGCAGCCTATCTCTGGATTCCAGGGAGAGAATCAACCCAGAACAGGGCAGATATATGTGATAATATAACACAGGCCCAAACACTTTCATATTGACTGAACCTTCAAAACATCCTTGTTCTAAGAAATCAATGCTGTAACGATTCTGATGTTCAGATGGACCCCCTAGCTTCCCGTGTTGTGAATCGCAAGAAGCGAGTTGGTCTTGGCTACTCTAGTGTTAAAAGAGCTACTAAAGGCTACTGGAAGCTTGTGTCTTGTACATGGAGGGAATTTGGGCTGCAGGAAGTCGGTTCCTGATGGAGGTTGACAGACAGTGTTACAGTCCTGAGCTTCCCAATGTCTGGCCAGCACACAGATCATTTTGGGAGCGCTGGCACCACCCAGGTTTGAATCTGGCCTTATCCCTACTGTCCTCTCTCACCTGCCCCACGTCTGTTTGTTAATTTAGCTTGATGTTCACGTTCCATTAGATATTGTTACAAAGTAAACAGGGTTGAGTGAAAAGACCCTGAAGGACATATCTGTCAGGATCAATGTTTAAAGCAGCTGTGGTTGGAACGGGCATACAGGGGCAGTCAGATGCCAGGCCCTACTGAGTCATACATTCCAGTTGTTCCAGTTGCATTCAAGGGAAGTAGAGGACAACACACGTCCTCTCTCGGCCTATAGATAGGCTACACTTCAAGTCCCGCCAAATGATCCTGCCGATTATATTAGCAGCTGCGACACTGCGCTTATTGGTTAATCCTTCCGGCTTTAGGAACGGCCTGTTGAAACAAAGAGCCACTCTCTGGAGGATTAATGAGTTGAAAGGTGCTTGACCTGGCAGGACAGGTACTTGTGGGGACCACAGAGCATTTGTGCAACCAGCACCAACATCATGACACATGAAATACCTGAACCAGGAGAGCTGGACCCAGAAGCATGGGGCGTCCAAACAAACCATACTTTGTATCAGTGTTCATTTAACAGATATATTAAAGTGTTGTTGGTGGCACTTTTCAATTCATGCCTCACATTCACCCTCTTTTGAGGGTCTGCGGTCAATGGGTTACATACATAAAATATTTGGGCCGTTTTGTAGCAGTTTGTGGGAATTCATGATTCATCCAGCGCCAAATAGGTGTTGTTTGGTGCATTAATGATACAGAGCACTGGATTACTAATCTGGAGTGCTAGAGTGCTTTATCTCCATTGCAGCAGTTTAGTTCGCCTGAGGAAACAAATAGGGTCACAGAGGAGAGGGCACTATGCAGTGTGTGATGTGCTGGAGTGAGCCAATGTGTTGTGGCAGAGTTAAATTTGCTGTGAGAGATGCTGAGACGTGATGTCACAAGCCCCTGCTGTGAACTCTCTTCGGTCACTGTGAGGTGAACATTTCTCTCTCTCTCTCTCTCCTCTCTCTCTCTCTCTCTCTCTCTCTCTCTCTCTCTCTCTCTTTCCTTGTCTTCCTTCTAAATTTCTGCTGCTGGGTTGGTGGATGTGTGGGAGACTGCACACACAGACACTGCTGCTGAAATCCAGCACTGGTGTGGTTTGTGCGGGTGGTACTGCAGTACGGAGCAGTGCTCCTCGGGTGTGGGCCACTCCCAGTGAACTGTTTTTGTCAGCTTTCTCATGGAGACTCACATGTTTACCATACAGTGATAAGAGTCGAGCAGAACCACTTTCGAACCACTTTCACATCCCTAAAGAACACTTCACTGAAAAGTGTACAGATCTTTCAGACGGTAGAAAGGTTCTCTACAAATGAAAGGTTTTTCATAGAACAGAATAACTTGGCGGTAATAACTGTGTAGTATTTATTTAGGGGGATTAAAACACTTCAAAATTAACTTGACATTATTATAATAATACCAAAATCTGATTAACTGGGAATTAGCTGTTCAGTCATTTGGATAATAGAAAAAGCATGACGGTTTTGGGTCAGTATCAAGGTTTATTGTATCCCTGTTCACCACTAGCTAAAAAAAAAAAAAAAAAAAAAACATTATACAGGGACGATCAAAGCTTAAAGACAGTTATGATTAATGAGGTCTTGCAGTCAGTGGCCATACCTTTTCTGACCACACAATCCGGTGCACTATTCCAACAGTACGATACTCATCCGAATACTGCTACCATCTCAAGAGCTTGTCTTGAAGATACAGATACTATGCCATGGCCATAGTACATATCCCAGTTTAAAATGGTTGCAATGCTATTGGACGTACTATCAACACTCCACCCTTACCATAAAATCAGGAAATGGGTGAGAACATCTCCATTCAGAGACATCTGTCATGTTGTGTTATAACCAAAGCCATACTGCGAGACACTTCTTCTGTATGTGTAACTCAGTAAATATCGCCAACATCAGTCTAAATTATTATTCTTGGGAACCTTCATCTTCTTTCTGAATAGCATTGCAATTCGACACTTCTGGGCACAACTGTTTGAACAACGTTTTAATGTATTTGCATTTAGACCTAATAATTGCTAGTGTAAGACAATACATTAAACAGCTAGTGCTCTTTTATTCCAGTCTCTGCCAGTCTTATTGAAGGACATTTAATGTCTTCACTCATTATTCAGCACTTCATTTATCTGCCCGTTGATCTGAATGTAAGTGCAGCGATCTTATTATGGAGTATCTAAAGCACTACGGTGGTGGTATAATACATCAATAGTTGTAAAGATAACAGGCAGTGGGTCATGCAGAATGTGTTGTGGGTGCAGTCATGTATCCCATGAAACCTGTTGTTTGCCTCCTGGTACAAATTCTTGTTGATGTAAGTTCTGAATGTCACCAAGGCAGCCTTCAGTGTTTGACATGAACAGTCCTTTAATGATGAGGACCATGAAAAACATACTGTCTTTGCACAGTTAATACTGTTTATTAGTTCAGGTCCAGTGTACATAATGTTGTGTGTTAGCGGGTCTGAAAACTCGTGTTGACACAGTACAGTAAAGACGCTTGCCAGAAGTGATGTCTGAGTGGAACGTAAGGGAAAGTGTAAAAGGGTTATTGTTTAATATAAGTTACCGTTGGCTGGTAAACCAAGCTGTTTCTCAACCCGCCGACGGGCAGTCTGCAAATCCACCCGTAAGCTTTTTGTAAATCCGCTCAATGCTTCGGTCTCAATTCACTGGCAGTGCTGTGCTACACAATAAGCCCTGTCTAACTTAACCTTTAAAGATGTTCCCCTGTTCCTTTCTTGTGTCTTTCAATAATTAAACACTTGAATGTTCTGGAAATTTGGGCTAATATAGCTGCATTCTAATGTGGACAGTGATTAGGTTAGACTGTAGAGAGAAATTAATATCTGTGACAGGATACGGTTGTAATAAAGGATACAAGGATATGCACACAAATGTGAGGGAATTGGCTGGGTGGAGGTTGTGAGCTCATAGTTGGCCAGACAGTGAGCTCAGAGTTCCTGTCTCTAGGAAACACTGGTAATGCACCAACTATGTGCTTCTGCCCTTTCCCTGCCTTGTCACCATTTTGGTTCTGTGCATCCTTATTGATCTTCTCGGTTCTCATTTACTTACGTCGGAAAGTTACACCTTCAGTACGTCCAGATTGTTTATGTCGTTAACAGCCACAGTAAGCATTGAAATACTTGTACTGTATACTGTGCATGCAGAGTATATAAAGTATGTTCCTGCTTGCTGTGGCATGATGGAATGGCCACACCTTCGTCCAAGTGGTGGACACAGCTGCGATTAACACAGGCTATAACTGGCTTAACTGCAGAATCATTCAGCACTGCCAAATCACAGGACTAGGATTACATGAAGAAATTGGGACATTCGCTGCTTGTGAAGGTACAGCAGAATGGAAGGAAGGTCATGTTTAGATTTTTAAGGAAATGCTGGATGGCATGGGGGCAAAGGTGCTAAAGGAGACAGAGGGCTCTTTGTCTTGCCAAAGGATAGCTGGTAGGGATGTAAACATATGCAGTGAATGTTATCACAAAAGTTGACATTGTACATTAGGATACAATGACTAATCAGCTTAATCATAACCATGTGTAATACAGTTTACTGCTGCTTTTACAGTAATAATTCACTTCATCTGGATACAGAGCTGCAGTGAAAACATACAGACTGAACAGCTGTCTGTCGAATAAATGGAGTGTGTGGATAAAACTGTTATTAGAGCCCTATGACATCTATTTATTTATTTATTTGATTTCTTTATTTGATTTGTTCATATATATATATATATATATATTATGTTACGGAGCAGCTTGGCCACACATCTGCAGTGTCATCACTCTGCTGTGAATGGAGAGTTTTATCAGTGTGAGGCTTGGGAGTATCAAATGGACACAGGCTGGATGTCCAGATATCAACTTTTAATGTGTATCAGAAAGAAAAAACCAAAGCAAGAGAGATTCAATCACTCCTCACAACCTGTCAGAGTAAAGTCACTAATATCAGTGAAGTAACACTGAAGCTAAGATTGTGTCTCAAACCTTTTTTCTTAATTTTATTTCAAATTTATGGGAAAACTGATTTACTTTAGTTGTTACTTTTATTCTGCTTCTTTATTGGTTATACATTTTAACAGGAATGGAATATTTTAATAATATAAAAATAACAACAACAACAATAATAATAATAATAATAATAATAATGATAATAATTTTTGTTGCAACCCTATTGTGCATTTTGGAGAACAGACATCATCTTAATTATTTTAATCACTAATATTAATAGAGTTGCATTGATCAAACACTATATTTTGCAAACTAAGATCATTCACCAAAGCATTCCATCATGTTGATATAAAATGCTACACAAGACTACGTGGTGGTCTTAATAGCAGATTGTGCTCTCAGTGTGACACCATGGATAAGCATCATTTTTCTTCATTTGAATTCTGTTCAAAATGTCACAAGAATATCAGAGTGAAACCAGTGAATCACAATTAATCAAGGACTTGCTCTTGTCTCATTTAAAACTGCTCAGGATTAGGATTATTTACAGTTGATATTACAGTAAACCATCATTCATACTTTAGAGGTAACGGCTTGTTATTGGCTCTTTTATGGCTTTAATTGGAACAGGAATTCCCCAATACAATAGGCTCTCACCCTCCATCTGATCCTGTCATGAAACTGACAACAGAAAAGACAGCTTTGTCAGCAGCTCAAGCAGATGTAGTATTGCTGACCAGTATTGCACCACAGCAAGGTCTCAAGGTTATATAGGCGAAAAAGCACATGTGATATGAGGGCATCAAGTAACAACCTATAAAAAGCCATTTTCAGCTGCCTCACCTCAGATGAGGCAATTTTGTTCCCGACTTCCATAGGCCTCTTTCTCTGGGGTGATTATATCTGGAACAAACTATCTGGAGCAGTGCGGTGGCTTGGTCTGCGTTCTGTCAGTGCTCTGTTTGAGCTTATTTTAACATTGCGCTCTCATTTTGAGTCTTCATGAGTGGATATTTATATCAAACAGGTCAATGGAGGTAGGACTGTAAAGGAACGGAGACGTGCTTGAGAACCGCGAAAGGACTGAGGAACATCATTCATTTAGCAAAGCCGGACTGATACCTGCTCATAGTGGGAATAAGAACCTTGGTCAAATGTAAATAATGTAGCTGATACGTTCAATAAAGATCACTGACGCAGAAAAATAAGGGATGTTTTATTAAGTGGACAGTGAGTTATGATTCAGTGAGTTCTAATGTTGTGCTTTGTCCCTGTGAAACGTCTGTGGAATAGAGCCAGAGGCAATAACGGAAAACTGACGTGGCTGAATATCGTCCTCAAAAATGCAGATCAGTGTTACATGAAGTTTGAGGGTTTTAATGTTAAGAAAATATTGAAAGAATTTAAAGAAGCTACTGCAAATAGACATGTCAGAGTGGCATGCAGTTACATCTCAGGTGTGGTCTGATTAAGGTCTTGGCACAAGGGGGCATAAAAGTGCTTCCTCTGCTGCCTTATAAAACACCTCTCAGAGGCTCCTTTTGGGTAGTGTACCTCTTCAACTAGGGTTAGGTACTGTTCATATTTGAACTGGTACCAGTACCTGTACCTGGAATTTGGTATTGGTATCCATTGGTTCTTTTTTCCTTTATGTTCTCTGTAATAACAAAAAAGTTGTAAAAAAAACAAACAAACCCTAAAAGTCCAAACAAATTTGAAGCATAATTCTAACGTTATTTATTTAGAACATATTGCACACCAGAGGTATTTACTTCAGACTATGCTGGATGTGTTTCCATGGTTACATAATCATAGTTCAATCCCCTTTAGTACTGTTAGTGGTGTTTGCTAGCTCTGCTGTGCTCTGATACTATACTGGACTGGAGTGATGTACTGTACTACTCACAGCACTGGACTGGAGTGATGTACTATACCACTCACTGTACTGGACTGGAGTGATGTACTGTACTACTCACTGTACTGGACTGGAGTGATCTACTATACTACTCACTGTACTGGACTGGAGTGATGTACTATACTACTCTGTACTGGACTGGAGTGATCTACTATACTACTCACTGTACAGGACTGGAGTGATGTACTGTACTACTCACTGTACTGGACTGGAGTGATGTATTGTACTACTCACTGTACTGAAATGGAGTGATGTACTATACCACTCACTGTACTGGACTGGGGTGATGTACTATACTACTCAATGTACTGGACTGGGGTGAAGTACTATGTTACTCACTATACTGCACTGGAGTAATGTACTGTGTTAGTCGCCAGCTAATCCCCGCGCTCACTGCATGCTACATCGGCAGTAGCTACAGGCATGTTCCTACTGTTATATGGGCTCGGCTCTTTAGACGTGTTCAGTGTTTGTTCAGGATAGAAATGCGGTTTAACAAATACTGCAGAGTGTTGACTGCAATACATTATGAAGAATGTAAACACGCTTGCGGCTGCTTTCAGCATGAATTGTACTGAGCTCTTCAATCCGGTATCCAGGCCAGAGGTTGCCCAACAGGGTACTTGAGCCTCCATTCAGTTGTACAGTTTCCCCCAATAAACTAATTGTTCTGCTCAACTCACAGCTGTGATTCATGTGGCTCTTCACTTGCACCTTGATTGTTATTATTCATTGTATTTGCTTCTCTTCTTACACTGTATATAGTTTTATATATATATATATATATATATCCTACTCACATTCTCACATTTCAGTATGTCATCCTTACTTACACATTTAAAGTTTCATTCAATTGCAATAGCTCCTTCTTGGTGCATGAATGATATACACTGGAATGTGATTTATGATGATACATGAGAGCATACACTCTTAAATGAAGGTTCTACAGATGGTAATTTGATTAAGTGTTCAAGTAAAGGTTCTTTAAACCTCGAAAGGGTTTCACACTTATACCTCACATCTCTCACGCTCCAGACAGCAGCACCTTTATTTTGAAAAGTGTACCTGCAAATTCCCTCAACCCTGTTTGGAAATGTTTCATATCTCGCTCATAAAAATAGGAACAGTGGTTTCTAGACAGTGTGAAGAAGGCTCTGAAAGGAATCTATGCCATCACCAGTTTCAGTTGGATATGACAACTCTTGGGGAGATAACTTCGGTGAGGGTTTCAGAGCAGCGGCAGAGAGTACAGTATCTATTACCTAGGTGGTCAGCTGATGTTGCTCTAGGCTGAGTGCCTGAGGCAAGCAACAAGGCTTTGATTTAGACGGCTTCACTGTGGCCCATTGTTAAAAACTGCTGTGTCACAGAAGAACCTCAGCAAAAGTGAATATTACACTAAAAGGCAAAATAAAATAGTGCACCAATAAGTAATTTGTGGAATCAAGCGAAACTTAATATGTGTGAATATAATGATGATGTAGATATGATTGGAATTTTAGAGATAGGATAAGCTGTTTGGGAAAACTGTAATTGAAAGGAGGCTCCAGTACCCTGTTGGGCCACCACTAGGGTACAAGATGAGGTACAATTGGACATGGAGGCACACAGCTTCCATATAACATTGGGCTTGTAGATCCTGCACACTCATAGGTTGCTGAAGCTGGTGTCTTAGCTGGACATATATATATATATATCACATATATATATATATATATATATATATATATCAGTTGGATATATATATATATGCATATATATAAAAATAAATGCTCTATCGGCAATAGAGGCAACACATGTGTCCTGCACATATTGCTGAGCTGTTAGTGTCCCTCTTATCAGTACTAGGGGTGACCGACTGTTGTATGTAATGGTGCTGCAGATCATCACACGGCAGTTGGGACAGTGTGTCA
The DNA here is from genome assembly GCA_034509495.1 of Acestrorhynchus altus. NCBI lineage: Eukaryota > Metazoa > Chordata > Actinopteri > Characiformes > Acestrorhynchidae > Acestrorhynchus > Acestrorhynchus altus. The sequence goes on from CM067512.1 coordinate 22,813,109, forward strand.
CTCCACTGCAAAGGCAGGATTAAAGCACTCACACATGGCCTCCATACTCAAAGACAATATGGTTCCATTCCTTAGCAGTCCAGGTTTCTTGTTCATGAAGATCAAGAGCAGTCAAGATCAACAACCATCCTGCTTCTCTTAATCCAATGATGCACCACAGCTCAGTCTGTCAGCTGAGCAAATGTCTTTGAGTGTTGTAGAGGCATCTCTAGCAATCAACCAAGAGGTACACTACCCAAAAGTAGCCTAATGATTTATATATCTGCCTGAGACAGATAACTGCATGATAACTGCTGCGTGAGTGTATATGATGTCTCATGAGGACATTTCTCTGCATTATAGAGGTGTCGTGGTCCTTTAGTGTATTTATAACTTCTTTCATAGTATGCCTCGCAAATGCTGTACTTGACATCAAATATAAGCTTCTATCTCATGGAGACCACTCTGGGCTCAGGACAGCTTGGAACCAGCTTTTGTGTGTGGTATTCACTAATTCTCCCCATATGGGCTGATCCCCTAACAGACTTTCTACAGCTGAAAAGATCTTGGTTCGGGCTGTTCCATTGTGATGAAGAGAAGGAAATCTTTCCTTTTGCAGTTGTGGCATGTGGTGTCCCTGCCACCCACTGTAAACTTTGTATGGACATCCTCTTACAGTCATTTATACTTACTAAACCCTGCCCTCTAGTCCCAAACAGCTGTCTGGTTGTAATCAAACCAGTGTAGTATTTCATTGTAAACCACCACCTACCAATCATTTTTCAAGTGAAAATCAGCCAGTCAGCTGAGGCATCACCTGAGAACAAATACATTAAAATGGGTGTTTTGAACTTAACAAGTTAATGTTTGCAATTAATCTGGAAATTTTTATGTGTTAATGTTGCTTAAAGCACTTCTTACCAAATTTGTCTCCAACTTCCTCTTATAATTCACTCCTTTTATAGCCTGGTGTATTTGATTTAGAAATATAAGCTTCAGATTACTGTTTAGCTTGCATTTATTTACGCTGGAAATAAATCAATCAATAGTTGTAATTAACACAATTTTTAACTAATTGCCATCACTATCACTAAATGTAATAGTGTAATATTCTATATCCAGTCTGGTACTCGATACTCTGGATAATATCAGTACACTCCTAATTGAACTAAATATTAAACTGAAACAAATGAATATGAATGTATTATAAAGGGTCTGTTTAATTATGTGGATCATATATAGTCTACCACCCTTGTGTAATATTCAGTCTGTTGAATCACTTCATCCAGTGATGCTTTAACTGGCATCTGTGCTTGAATATAATTGACCTGTCAGTGTACTCGTCTTAAGGGGCATTCGGTTGAGGATTGTTCAGCCTGCTGCACTGCTGCTGATTTACTTAATGGCGGCTCACCTGTAAGGCAATGTTTTAAGCTTAAAGTGGCAAATATCCTGTGCATCTGAAATGCAGGAAGTGCAGCCTACAACTAGGTTTAACTAAATTCTACAGAAGCTTAATAATAGTATTAGTCTTTGGTATAAATGAGATGTTCTGTGTGATTTTGGACACTGAATGGTGCACATATTTTTTATTTCCTGTTCGGAATATTCCCTTCTCTAAGTACAGTCATCCATAATTAATGGAATGTGAACAGATTAAATATATCATCTCAGATGAATGGTTTCATTTAATACAGTGAATTATTTTATTACACTGTTAGGACAGAAATGGCCATTTTCTTGTTTATGGATATGTAGGGATCCTGTTATTGCAACCCGAACTGCATGTTGGGACGTTGTGTAAAACATAAACAAAAACAGAATATGATGATTTGCAAATACTTTTCAACCTATATTCAACTGAAAACACTACAAAGACAAGATACTTAATGTTCAAACAGATAAACTATTGTTTTTGCAAATATTCACTCATTTTGAATTTGATGCAACACCTTCCAAAAAAAAGACTGAGGAATGCTCAAAAGACATTATTGTGTATAAAAGGAACATCCCTGAAAGGTTCAGTCATTCACAAGCAAGGACGGGGGTGAGGTTCACATCTTTGTGAGGAAATAATCCAAAATTTAATAACAGTGTCTCTCAATTTAGGGATTTCATCATCTACAGTCCATAATATCACTGAAAGGTTCAGAGAATCTGGAGAAATCTCTGTATGTAAGAACACCAGCGCTGAATGTCTGTGACCTTCAATCCCTCAGACGGCACTGCATTAAAAACTGACATCATTCTGTAACTGAAAATGTGTGTCGCATTGTGTAGCACAAAATACGACAACAGAGAGCCCGGACTGTCGAGCAAGATTTGGAAAGAATTCCACCTACAAAGCTTCAACAGTTAGTGTCCTCAGTTCCCAAACGCTTACTGAGTGTTGTTAAAAGGTGATGTCACACAGTGGGAAACATGCCCCTGTCTCACCTTTTTTGGAACATGTTGCATCAAATTCAAAATGAGTGAATATTTGCAAAAAAAAAAAACAAAAACAACAAAAAAAAAACCAATAAAGTTTATGCATTTGAACATTAAATATCTGGTCTGGTAATCATACTCTGTTTTTATTTGTTTTACAAAGCATGTTCTCACACCGTTGAATGACCACACATTTTTTATAGCAGTATTTCAAATCTGGTTGTGTAAGTACTGCAAGTAATGTCTGTGTCAAATTTTTATGATAAATATTGTGTATCTAAAAATATTGTCATATATTTTAACCATTGCCCAGCCCTACTCTGAATTCTGTTTTTTTCTCTGAACTTATCTGTTGAATGACTTGTCTAATATTTGAAGGTATCATCTGCAGCTTTATATAAACATTTTTATGAACATCATGCTGCTTCATCCCTTCAGAAACCAAACCATTCAAAAATGACCCAAACGTTTTTGTTTTATTTTATTTTTATTATTAATATTATTAAATTCAGATTGTAACCTGTGTAGCAGGTACAATATGGTCATTTGTTTATCTTGTTTAAAATGCTTCACAATACATTGATTTTTACAATATATTGTCCAGCTTTATTTGAGGGAGATAATACATTAAGTACTATACACTGAGCACATATTTTTATAAAAGCACAGTAAAGTATTTTTATGTTTTTGCAGGACAGAGGATTCTGCACCACAGAAGTGATGTACTCGAGACAGTTGTCTTAGTCAATCCATCAGAAGATACAGTTCTTTCAGAGGTAGGTTCTTAGGGAAACAGTTCACTTGTTCTTGTCTTACTACAGCAGGGGTCAACAACCCTGAAGACTTTAGATTCAATCCTAATCTCCCAAACCTGAACCAACTAATTTCTGTCTTCATTGTGTGACATGGGGGTTGAAGTTCAGGAGCAGGGTTGGTGACCCCTGGACTACAGTTACTGATGCAATAAAAGTTTGATCAAAAGACAAGTCATGTTTTGCCTCGCACCTTCTAATATTGGCTTAGTGAATAAATATACATTTGACCTGCCGAAACACAAAGCACTTCTGTAATGCCTGATTTACGTACCCTTTCTGTCTCTGCCTTTGTCCTAGATCCATTCTCTTGTGTCTGACCCAGCTGTGCACAAGCTACTGGTCCTGAGTGGGCAGAACTCGGACCAAGGTGACCTGATTCTTCAAACTGGAGTGTTTACTTATCAAGCCTTATCACGTGTCTTTGCTGATCCTGGGGTAAGTCAGAGACGTTTCAACATGGAATATTCAACTTGCCTTAAATTTAATAATCAGATGAATCGTATGAACTCTCTGAACTATGGAAACATGTCCTTTCTCTTTCTATCTCCATATGTAGGTCACATATCTGCTGGACCCAGGGCAGCAGGCAGCACTCACTGTGTCCTGCCGAGCTGAGGCAGGTTGGACCTCCCTGGGGCAGTGTTTGAGGGAGTTTTTGGACTATAAATTGAATCCCGAACCCATACTTCCTAAAATGGAGGGTGTCACAGAATTTACAGAGTACATTTCTGAGACAGTAGATGTGCCATCTCCATTTGACCTACTTGAGCCACCCACTTCTGGAGGATTCCTTAAGCTGTCAAAGCCTTGCTGCTACATCTTCCCTGGTGGAAGAGGGGACTCTGCCCTGTTTGCAGTCAATGGCTTCAATATTTTGATTGATGGTGGTTCTGAGCGAAAATCATGCTTCTGGAAGCTTGTCCGACACTTAGATCGTATTGATTCCATTCTTCTCACTCACATTGGTGCCGACAACCTCCCTGGTATCAATGGGCTTCTTCAGAGGAAGATAGCAGAGCAAGAAGAAGAGCAGTCACAAGGCTCAACTACCTACAGCGACTGGATGAAGAATTTGATCTCACCAGAACTCGGAGTTGTGTTCTTCAATGTACCAGAGAAGCTCCGCACATCAGAATCAAACTTAAAAGTCAAACGTAGTATTGAGGAAGCTTCTCTGACATTGCAGTACCTTGATAAGCTTGGAATTAAGCCTGAACCACTTTTCCGTGTAGTCAGTAATACCATTGAACCCATCACACTTTTTCACAAGATGGGTGTAGGCAGGTTAGATATGTTTGTCCTCAATCCAGTAAAAGACAGTAAGGAAATGCAGTTCCTTATGCAGAAATGGGCTGGTAACAGCAAGGCCAAAACTGGGATTGTACTCCCGAATGGAAAGGAAGGAGAAATATCGGTGCCATACTTAACGTCAGTTACCGCTCTCGTGGTATGGCTTCCCGCTAACCCAGCTGAGAAGATTGTCAGAGTTCTGTTCCCTGGTAATGCACCACAGAACAAAATACTTGAAGGTCTTGAAAAGCTAAAACACCTTGACTTTTTACGATATCCAGTGGCTACGCAAAAGGACATCGCTTCTGGTGTCTCACCTTCTGCTGTAAAACAGACCAAGTTAAAGCAAAGGACTGACAGTAAAGAAAGTCTTAAATCACCCAAGATGCATACACCTACAAAGACCATCAAGAAAGAAACAGATGGACAAGAAGAAACAAGCATCCTTGAGACAAAAATTGATTCCGCCAAGGAGAACAAGCCTGAGAAAAAAAAAGAGGAAAGAAAGCACACTAAACCATTGAAAACAAAAACTGAGGTAACAGAAAAGAAAAAGTTATTGAAAGAGAAATCGCTGAAGAAATTCACTAAAGAAAGAGCATCCAAAATGGACGAGAAGAAAGACAAGGAAAAGAGAGAGATCAAGAAAGAAAAACGTGACATCAAAAAAGATGACTCAAAAAAAGATGAGAAAAAAATTAAGACCAAGGATGTTTCAAAACCAGAATTGAGGAAAATAACCAAACCTGATCTTAAACCTTTCACACCCGAGGTCAGGAAGACTCTTCATAAAGCCAAAACCCAGGGGAAACCCAAAACAATCAAGAGCAAGGTTGCTAAGGTGGAAAATGCAGAGATTGTTGCAGAGTCAGGTGCTGAGAAGGCTGAATCCGAGACTCATGAGAATGGTACAGGGGAAGTCAAATCTGTTCCTTCAACTCCAGAAGATCTGACTAAGGAGTTTGAAGAGCTGAAAGAAAAGACACCAGCTGAACTGGTAGAACAATCTGTGCCAGAAGAACATTCTCCTACACCTACAAAACAAATAGGTGATGAAGTAGGTCCTGCTGATGAGGTAGCGGAGGCAACTGCAGCAGATACACAGGAACCAAGACCTACAGATGGAGTACAAGCAGAGCTCAAAGCACCATCTGAAGAACCTGCAGAAGAGCATGAAGGTGCAGAGGGTGATAAATATGAAGATGAAGGCACTGCTATAGAGGATGAAGAGGAGGAGGAAGAGGAGGAAGTACTCACTGTTGAGAAAAAGATGGTAGAAGAGGAAGAAGACATGGGAATTGGGGATGAAGAAGATGAAGGAGTGACAAAAGACAGCAAAGATTTGGAAGGAGTTGACAGAAAACATGAGGTTGAAGAAATGGAGAAGCACAAAGAAAAGGAAGAAACGACAGACCTATCAAAGACTGAAGTTGAAGAAGGGCAGATGGAAGACGAATATGTCATTGAAAAAGCTGAATTAGAGGAGGCTGAAGACTTGGATGCTATTGCAGATGAAGAGATAAAAGATGTCACTGACGAGAAGGGTGTCAAGATGGGCGAACAACCTCAGTTGGCCAGAGAAGAGGAGGAAGCATATTTGGCTAAAGTGGGAGGTCTGACGACTGGTATTACCGCAGTAGTTCAAGGAGCTGCTGCAGCTGAGAATTTATCATATATTCAAGATGAGACCATACCAGGTTACTCAGAGACGGAACAAACAATCTCAGATGAGGAGATACATGAGGAATCTGAAGACAGAATACCCCACCTTCAATACGAAGTTGGCACGTATGATGTCTCAGTGCCAGATCAAACTGGATCCTTTGATACCATTCATGGCATGAAGGCGATGCAAGCCATGGGTGAGGGAGCAGCAAAAACATTTACTGGTATCCAAGAGCCTGTTATTTCAGTGTACACCAGCATTATAGCTGCTCCGCTGGCAGAGGAGGAACATGTTTCTTCAGCTACATCCATCACTGAATATGACAAACTGTCTTCTTTTCCAACTTCTGTTACTGAGGATCAGTCTGTGGCATCTGTCACAGCACCTCAAACTGAAGACACTGGAAAAAGCTCTCTGCTTCTGGACACAGTAAACAGTGTACATCCCATAACTCAAACAGACGCCACCCAAGGAAAAGACTACCTGCACTCTGCTGGAACCATTTCTCCAACATCCTCCCTAGAAGAGGACAAGTGCTTCAAATCACCTCCTTCAGAGGAATGTCCACCTCTTCCTTTAGAGGGGAAAACAGAGGGAATTGACACCTCTTCCCACTATGATGAAGAAGATGAAGAAGAATATGAAGATCAAACACCAAATGTTGATATTACTCTTGGAAAATTACAGGAAGGATATGCTGTCTCTCATGACCTCCAAGAGAAAGACAAAGAATGTGACAAGGTAAAGAGTCCTGAGCCCACTTCTTCGGATCCTGCACTGGACACGAAACCAGTATCTCCGTGTGAGCTGGAGAAAACAAAAACATCATTGATTAGAGAAGATGAAGCATCTGAATTTTCTGTAGAACCGTCCTCTATATCACAGGTTACTTCCAAGCCATTGGTTTCAGAGACGAGTAGTTTTCCAGAGGCAGAAGATCGATGCTTTAGCCCCGATGACAGCACTGTGAAAATGGCCTCTCCTACACAATCTGGACCACCTAGTGCCACCCACTCTCCTCTTCGTATGTCACCTGTTGAAGATAAATTCAAGATGTACCCTGAACACTTGCAGCAAGAACAGGATGGGGCAGTTTGTCCATCTGAACTGAAACATGAAATGGACGGTGAAAAACAAACAACACACATTGACAAGGTTGAACATCATGACATTGACACAGTTGTTAAAGTAGATGTAAAAGAAACAAGTAAGGAAGAGACAAAGGATGAGTTTCTACTGAAAGAGGAGGTATCTAAAATCCCAGACACAAAAGAGCCCACCACTGCAGCAGCTTCAGTCACTGAAAAGGAATCATCAGAGGGCCTGGCAGTGCCGCAAACAAGTAAAAAAGACGAGAATAAGTATGAAGATGATTTGAATATCTGTAGTGAAGGCAAAATTGCAGAAGAAAGAGAAAGCCAGGTTCTAGGTGATCATGATCACATTGATAAATCCTCTGAGGTTAAGTCCTCTGTAGAAAAAGAAGAGAAAAAAGAGAAAGAAAAGGAGCTTTATGAAGATGAGAAAGAGGATGTAGAGGAGAAACACAAAGAAGATTATCAGCACGCTTTGCCAGAAACAGATAAAGCGGCAGTTCCGTCATTTTTAGAATCGGAAGAAAAGCAGGCAGAAATAGCACAAAAGCAAGGTCTAATTTCAGGATCAGAGAACATGTGTGTGCCTCCTAAAGAGGATTTCCAATCTGAGATATCTGGAAAAATGCCTGAAACGACAGAGGCAGCCCCTAAGAAGGATATAGTCTCTGAGGAGAAACAGGTTGAAGAAATTCAGCCTCAGACTGTGGAGTCAAGGATAGAAAAGGCAGATTTACCCTCAAAGCTAGATGATATAGCCAGTGAACAACCTCAGTACAGAGAGTCAGTAGATACAAAAGTTGACACATTGGACATATCTGTAACAAAACATGCAGAGAAACCTGAAGTTACTTCAACTGCCCCTGAAGTAGATCAATTAATGGACAAGAAATTAGAAGTTATTGAGACTGATTCTTTACAGTCAGCATTAGACAGAGATACTTTCCACAGAACTGATGAGTCAGAAGAAAAGGAGACAGAAATAACCAAATCTGAACAATTGTTAGTTTCTAAAGAAGCTGTTGAAGAGACCCATTCTCAGTCTGTGTTACCAGACAAAACAGAAACATCAGAAACATATAAACATGGTAAAGATGAAATTGCAGAAACCATCTCACCTCAAATGCAGCAGCCAGACTCCTCAGAAACAAAAGATAAACATGTAAAAGAAGATCAGTCAGTTTCAGTCAAAACTGTTCAAGAATGTAAAGAGGAACAAGTGGAGAAAGTGCAGACTCAAGCCTTAGAATCAGATGAGACACATTTACCACCCAAAGGTAAGGAAGAATCCATAAAGAAGCCTGCAGACGACGCCCAGTCAACAATACAGGCTTTACAAGAAACAGATACCCTGGCCTTAAGGTCAGCTGAGATACATTTAACATCCCAAAGTGTGGAAGACTCTTCAGAGGTGCCTATGGAAGACATCACAACTCAAAAACAGCAGCCAGACTCAAAGGAATATGTCTCCTCAAAACCAGATTATGAATCAAAAGATAAGCATGAAGGAGTGGTGAGTATGTCTGTTACAGAGGGACCAGATTTATCAACCAAACTTGAAAAAAGTAAGGAGGAAGAGATGGACAAAATGCATACTCAGGCTTCAAAGTCAGACGAGACACATTTAGCCTCCAAAGATGAGGACGAATTTATAAAGAAGCCTATGGATGATACCCAATCAACATCAAGACATGCGTTAGAAGAAACAGATAGATCCACCCAAGCAGAGCTTCAATCTGAAGGAAAACCTCTAGAAACAAGTCAAACTCAAATCTCAAAGCCTATAGTTACAGGTGACTCAGAATCAACCTGCAGTCTCAAACAAGAGCTTAAAGGATCAATTTCAGATGATGTCACATCCCAAAGCCTAGAGCCATCAACAACAGAAAAAACTGAAGAATCACTCAAATCTGATATTGAATCCAAAGATAAACATATACAAGACAGTAAAGCTGAAGCGTATCAAGTCTCACAGGTAGAGAAGGAAGATCAAAAGTCTATAGAAAAACAGGAGGAACTTGAGCCTCAGAAGTCAAAGTCAGATGTATTGTCCAAGGATGAGGAAGATTCCACAGAGGACCATGAAGTATCAACATCCCCAACTTCTTCAGAAAAAACAGACAGACTGTTTGAGATAGACAATGAATCCAAATCCAAGGTGAGCACAAGTGAAACATCTATAGTATCAGAAGAAAAAGACTCAATCAGCATTCCAGTCCAAGAGCATAAAGACAAGGAAGACAACAGATCTCAAACACAGCAAGAAAAACTGGACACATGTTCTGAGGTCAAACATGCAGAACAGAGCCACCCACAAACCACAACAGAGCCTCAAAAATCAAAAGATGAGAGCATGGACACCCCATTTCAGATATCAGAACCAGAAGATAAAGCAGATATTTCCCCAAAAGCAGATCATGAACCTAAGAAAAAAGATAAGGATCAGGAAGAAGACCAATCGTATGTCTTAAAGTCCATGTCCGAGAAAACTGAATCTGCAGACAAGAAAGATGAGGATACTAAGGAGAAACTAGTTGAAGACAAACCTGAGTCCACTTCAGAGACAAGTATATCCTCTGACAAAGACCAGGACACTAAAGAGATACACATTGAAGAAAGCAAACCACTAGCTTTGGAGTCATTATCTGAAAGAGAAGATATTTCTAAATCAGCTCAAACTGCAGATAAACAAAAACAAGACATAGTCTCTGTTCCTGAAGAAACATTTGATTCAAAGCTAGAAGTAGAATCTAAAGAGACTCTTTTAAAAGATGACCTCATCAAATCATTACCAGCAGAAACTCCCTCAAAACCATCCATGGACTCTAAACCTGAGTTAGAATCCAAAGAAGCTGATGCCTTGAAATCAGTGATCCCAGAAATATTGGATCAAGATGTTGAGAAGACATCTCAAGAAGAAACTCCAAAACAAACGTCACAGTCAAGCTCTGAGGCAGAAGATCTAGAATATCAGACAGACCTTACACCTAAAACACGACAGCAAGGAGATGATGAACTGCATAGTGTGTCAGAATATGAATCAGAGACTTCAGTTGTGTCAGAGAAAATGGACATTAGTGCCAAGTTGAACTTACAATATAAAGAGAAGTGTCTTGAAGAGATAAAACATGGAGTTTCATTGTCTGGAAGTGAGAAAACAGAAATTGGAATAAAAACAGTGTTGAGCTCTGAATTTCCAGAAAAATATTCCGACAATGAAGAAAGTACAGAGGAAGATGAAGGAGATGCCATCTGCATGGGTGGTGCAGGTTCAAGACCACTCTCAGTAGAGCCATGGGTCTCAGAAGAAATAAAGGATGGCAGCCCTGAACAAATGCCATCCACAAAAGCTGAGGTAAAAGAGGAAACTGTAACTCGTGTAGATGATACAGATGCATTCAGAGACACATCTACAACTAGGCTTTCACCAGAGTTAAAGGAGGAGAGCAAGGAGTCCAAGATGCCATCTTCCCCCAAAGTGTCTACAGACCATAGTATCGCAGTTGTGACAGAATCAGGTATCTGTGCCCCCACTCAGTCAAGCTTTGAGGAAACCCAGCTTCCTTTAACAGACACTGTAAAGCCTGAGAAGGAAGTGGAGAGAGAAATGGAAGGAGAGCGAGAGATGGCCTCTCCAGGCTTGGAACCATCATATTTTCCAAAAACAGATAGCACTGACGAACATTCTGAAATGCTGTCTGACAGAAAAACAAAAACTGAGAAGGAGGAAATGGATGACAGCATGACATATCAGCTTGAGAAAGAGAGCTGTGAATTATCCAAATATGAGCCCTATGAAAAACCTGTCACAGAAGAATCCAACAGGGACGGAGAAGATGAAGAGCAGTATTCTAGATCTAACCTTGACATAGATGTAGATGACAACCGCAGGGCCAGCCAGTCATCTCTGCAAGGTGCAGCATGCCACATAGATGAACCAAGTGATGAAGAACCAGTGTCATTCAGCAAGGTTGATTACCACACATCTTTCTCAGAAACAAAGACTGGACCCAGTACCTCAGAGCAAGATAATAAGGCAAGTTACCAAGAAGAAGATTCAGATAGTGAGAGACAAGATACCCCTTGCACACACAAGAGTTTCACATATGTAGAGACCTATGACAACAGAACCAGTCCTGCACCTGAGCCAAGCTCTTCCAGTGACTTCCAAGACAAATCAGAGAAATTAGTAAGGGAGGAGAAAGAGAAAGAAAAGGACACTGTCAAGGAGGACACCTTTTCTTCTGTCCACAGTGAGGAAGAAAGGGCCACTTATTTTGAAACACCAGGAAAACAGCCCTGCACCTCTGCTTCCAGTGTGTTGCAGCCTGATGTGTTAGAGACTGGGAAAGAGAAAGATGGAAAGGGGGAAGAGAGAAAGTCTTCACTTCATACAGAGGTCTGTGAAGAAACTGTATCTCAGCTTAGCACTGAGACTCATGTGACCACTGTGCCTCCACATCAAGGGCTGTTTTCACCATCGCAAGGTCAGTTAAGCCTTCCGACCACAACGCTACCATCAACCTCATCTCATGCTGAAGACATTCCAGAGAGTCAGGCCTTAAAGAGCGATACGATGGATGTTGAGTCATCTAAGCAAGATAAAGCAGAAGTAGATTCATCTCACGGCAAAGAGGACTCTGCACGATACTCACCACCAGAGAAAGATGGCCAGCTAGGTCGAGCATCTCCTGAGGATCGAACTAGTCAGGCTTCTGCTACGTCAGTACAAGAAGTGCATCACGTTGATGACAATGTCCTTGCGTCTGAAAGTGCTGAGAGTTCTTTGCCTGAAAAATCATTTCTGGCAAGTGGAGAGACCGAAACATACCCAGTCAAAAGTGAAAAGATATTTGCAGAGCAAGAGGATGATTATGAGGATGAAGATGAGGAATGTGAGGAAGAGGAGGCCAGTGATTTGGATATGGAGAAGGGTGCGAGAGAGATGTCAGAGAAGGAGACCAAAGTTGTGTCTGATGATCTTAAGGATTCAAAGTTAGGTGAAGAAAAAGAAGAAAGGAAAGAAACACACTTGCATGAGTCTGAATGCACTTACGAAAAGCAGGAGGAAGATACTGTATTAGGAGCTTCGGAAAAGCCTTTGGAAGGGGCAACATCTGACGTATCTTCTAAAGATGCACCTAGCACTCCTTCCACTCTTCTTCAAGTTCAGTCTGAAAAGGATGTGACAGTAACATCAGGACCTACATCTACAGACAACAAGGACATTGGACAGTCAAAAGATCACAGCTGTGTACAGTACTCTGACCAAAGCAAGTCCACTGAGGACAAACACGAATTTGAATCACAGAAGACTTCAGATACAAAACTTGAGGGAACAGAATTATCGGTAGGTGCCCAGACAGCCATGTTTGATGCAACTCAGTCTTCATCCTCGTCCTACAGTTATTCGTCATCGACCTCTGCTTCATATTCGACAGGGCAACACTTTGGAGAGGGGCTAGGGACCCCTATTATTATACCAAGTGCTCATATGAGATCCGATGCAGAGAGCATGTCATATGAGTACTCCTCGATCAAAGAAGAAGAATCTCTTCAAATGGATTCATCCTATTTAAGTTCTGGAGTACAGTCAAGAGATGAATACATGGAAGTGTCTGAAAAACACATACCTGTCACAACAACAACTGAGTCGATATCTAGTCTCGCAAGGTTTTCTCCACTCAGTCCTTTGGAGGAGACCAAGTCTTTCCTTCAAGACCAAGCATCATCAGCAGAGGAAAAGTCAGAAGAAGAAGTAACAAGTATAAAATCAGATAAAGATCCACCCTCTGACCAAAAAGCTGGGTCTGTGACTAGCCCACAGTCCTCTAAAGCACCCGACTCTGCTGAAACTGCAACTCTGCAGCTTGAAGTAGCTTCTGCTACACCAGTTATGTTTGATATGGCTCCATTAAAGAAAGCTGACTCAGCAGAGAAACATGACCAGGAAGAATCCTCTGAGGATCACGTAAGCAGTATTGAAGAAGGGACTTTACCATGTAGAATTGAATGTGGCAGATCTGCACCTCCAAAAGAAAGCATGGACTTACTGCCTGAACCACATACAGATTTCAAAGCCTCAGTGAAATCTGTCCATTCTGAACAGTCTGATCTTCCAGTGGACTCATCCAAGCAGTCTGTGGAAGAATTCTACACACATTCTGAAGATGGCACAAGCAAACCAAGCAAAGTTGTTGTGGCTGACACTGTGGAACCACCAGGTGCAAAACAGGAAAATGTAGAAAAGGAGAAAGAAGAGAGAGAGGAAGAGAAAAAGGATCATGCAGACAAGCATGAAGCTATCCCAGGGATGGAGAAGATGGATGAGGAGAAAAAGGGAGTAGGTGAAGAACAGGAACAGAGAGATGAAGAACTGGTCAGTGCTAAAGTGGATAAAGTGAAGGAACAAGAGATTCGAGGTGAAATTCTGACCGGAAAGGACAAAGAAGAGAGTAAAGAAGCAGTTGATGTTACAATAGAAGCGAAAAAGGAGTGCAAAGAGGAAGAACAGATGGAGAAATCTGAAGAAAAGGTGGAGGCTAAAGAAAAGGCAGAGGAAAGAAAAGAACCACTGAAAGGAGAGAAGCCAGAAAAAGAGGAGGAGGTGTCTGTTGCACAAGAGTCTGTTCAAAAAAGCACCTCTGCTTCTGAGATGAGGCAGGAGATTGTTACATGCTTGGGATCAACATCTGGCCAACAGGAGGAAGGAGGTGAGGGACAACTTCCAGAATATGACTCGAAAAAGCAAAAAGATCAAACTTTAGTTACATCTCTTTCATCAGGTGATGAGACCTCTTGTTCCAAGCCCTCTAAATTATCAGACGAAGAGTGTAGTCGACCTTCAGATCTCTGCATGGAGGCCAGCTCCTCTCACTCACCTCCATTATACAAACATCACAAAGGAGAACTTTCCCCGTCGTTTATTAACCCAAGCCCACACCATTTATCCAGCGAGGAAGGAGAGGAGGATGGCAGAAGTGACTGCTCAAAGGAGGGCGATTTCGATGATGAACGTGAACAGCACTCTGTTAAGAGGAGGTCTCACAAACAGCAGCATCATCATGCCCACAGCTCCCATGGAGACAGCAAGGATGGAACTCATACACCTTCTAGTGGCATGGCAACTGGACATGGAGTGTCACTTGCTGGAGGAGAAGAAACCCCTCCCACTTCACTAAGTGAGTCACTTCCTTCTCAGTCTGACTCAGACGTGCCACCAGAGACTGAAGAATGTCCGTCCATTACAGCTGAAGGAAACCTTGACTCAGACGAGGATGCAGAGCACCTACCAGTGGACAAAATGTCCGCCACTGGTGGAAGTGGTCACCACTCATCCTCTCCAAGAAGCCATGATCCTCCACCTGCCCCAATGAAAGACCCTGTCCCACAGCCACCCCATCCTGATGTGTGTATGGTAGACCCCGAAGCTCTTCTTAATGGGCAAAGCCATACAGAGCGCCCCATGAAGAAAGAGCTTAAAACCAACAAAGGGTTACGGAAGACTCTGGGGAAGCCAAAGTCTGCATCTCCGGGACGTAAAAGTGATGCAAGGAGCAGGAGGTCCACAACACCTGTAAAACAGGCATCCAAAGACTCCTCACCTCATGCTCCTTCTCTGAAAAGATTAGATTCTGACAAGACACTGCGGTTGTCTCGATTGTCTGAAACACCAGGCTCTAAAGGAGAGAGCTATTCAGGAAAAGGGCTCGTCAACGGCATAAAGAGCAATACAGGTAAGTTAGGTGATTTTGGTTGTTGCTGCAAACCAAAATCGGTGCTTGATTGAAATTGTAGCCTAACTTTAGTTTCCTTTATTTCTCCTGTAGGTTCCAATCAGAAGTCCAGTTCTGGCGTCCCACCTGGACCACCTTTCTACGTTGACCTTGCCTACATTCCAAATCATTGCAGTGCTAAAAATGTCGATGTAGAGTTTTTCAAGCGAGTGCGTGCTGCATACTATGTAGTGAGTGGGAATGACCCGGGCAGTGGAGAACCTAGCCGCGCAGTTCTGGATGCATTGCTTGAAGGCAAAGCACAGTGGGGAACCAATTTGCAGGTACAATCTTCGTGTAGCATTCATCATACTTTGATCAATGTTGAATACATATAAACTTCTTAAAAGGCAAATCATGAAAGTTGAAGCCTGAAACGGAATGATGTATATTTCTGTAATATTCTTCCACAGGTGACCCTGATCCCTACTCATGACACTGAGGTGACTCGTGACTGGTATCAGCAGACTCACGAGAAACAGCAGGATTTGAACATAATGGTCCTTGCCAGCAGCAGCACAGTGGTCATGCAAGATGAGTCTTTTCCTGCCTGCAAGATTGAATTTTAGGCAGGTTTCTATTTAGAGACATTCATTTCTCTTCATTCCTTAAGATTCAGATGATGTGTTCTTTACCACCCACAGCCTTGCATTCCATTGACTGCCATTTATAGTTTGTATATTAGCCTGCAATGGCAAAAGATCCTAGTGCTGTCAAACAAGGCCTTACTTATAAGCTTTAGATTCCTGATTCAAGCGTGTGTCCGCAAGGCTTAGGCAACAAATTTGATGTCAAATTACTAGATGCGGTATGGGAATTGCTAGCGTAGGCTGACGTTTGTTGCACACTTAGTTGACTTGTATTCTGTGGTGGTATATTTTACGAGACAAGCATTCATGTTCAAATGCCTTGACCTAAATTTGAATTTAAAGCACAAAAGTTCCCTCTGAAATTTTATAGTATACCTCATTCCCTTCCATCTTCATTATGAATGTTAGCATGCCTCAGTACACACTTCTTCTCTCCATCTCCAGTTAATG
Organism: Acestrorhynchus altus; assembly: GCA_034509495.1. Taxonomy (NCBI): domain Eukaryota; kingdom Metazoa; phylum Chordata; class Actinopteri; order Characiformes; family Acestrorhynchidae; genus Acestrorhynchus; species Acestrorhynchus altus. The sequence goes on from CM067512.1 coordinate 22,829,195, forward strand.
AACAAACTGAAGAGGAGTATCTTTTTTCAGAGAGGTTTAATAACATGCCATGCGGTACGACACTGTCATTAAGATGACTGTCTGCAAAATGTGTTTATCGGTGTTGTGAGTGATGGTCAAGGCTGTGTATATAATGTTGCACCATGGATGATTTAAATCACACTGAAATATTCTGAAAAGGCACATACTGTACACTTACCAGCAAAAACAACCAAGCAAGCAAACCATCAAACAAGTGAATGAATAAACAAAAGCTCATACAAAGGATCTCCAAGTGCCAAATCCAAATCCTACATTGTCAGTTTGCTGAATCAGAGCAATTCTTTAAACCGGATTCTGTAAACATAAACCAAAATATCTAAAAGGACACATTTTCATCTGCTCAGTGACCTCAGTGTCAGTGTGTTATTACTAGAGGCTGGGTATGTCTGTGTGTGCCTTTAAGAATGTGACACTGTAGATGACATATACCAGCAGCTCAGTGGTGTTTTGCTGACTGGGCTCTCGTGTAATCCAATAGCTGATGCAAAAGGGTCAAGAACCAGCCAGTGCAGCTTGTGTGTAGCATTCTGTTAAGAAACTTATTTAGATAGAAATGTTAAAAAGAGAGCTTTTCTGTGATTAGGAATAATATATACACATACACACACACACACACACACACACACACACACGTATGTGTATATATATATATATATATATATATATATATATATATATATATATATATATATATACACACACACACACACACACACACACACAGACATATATATATATATATATACACACACACACACACATACATATATACATAGTTTAACTACAGCATGATGCTTGTGACTGAGGGCTCCGCTTCAGGATCGGAAGAGTCTTTGTGTACTTCCTATCTACGTACAGACTAATAGCTAGGGCAGCTAGTTTACCGTATATTGTCTGTTATGTACATGAATATCTACATGTTGATTGCTATGATTGCAACGATGATGGCTAAGAGTGAGGTCGGAAAGAGTTTGTGTTGATTTATTGTCAATTACATAATCGTCTTGACCTTCGATAAGGTCAGTAGCCTGGTTGAAGAAGCAAATTTCAGAATCAAATCAGTACTCCGATTTAGTGTTTAGTCTGTGGACGTGTACTTACTGATATTGAGGATTCATGGAAGGTTGAGTTCAAGAATGACTTGATAGCTGAGCAGGAAATGTGAGCTGCACCAACAAAACAGATCATTACATTTATTCAAACCGAAGAGTAATGGGTAGGTAGGGGCATTAATTTTCAGTGGTACGTGTAGCAGTACCGGTTATAGGTGTGGCCATCTAATCTATACACAGCAGAGTATAAGCAGAGAGCAAGCATCCAATCACGTGCCTTCTGCATTAACTGTCTAGAAAAGGATGAATAGTTTACAGAACAAATGCAGAAGCACTTTAAATAGAAGAACTTGTGTGCTTTTGATAATTGTGAAAGATGTCCAGATGTTAATTAATTAAAAGTCCTTAGTAGCCTTACATATCTGTACAGTGACACAGAAGGAACTGTCCTCCATTCTCATGTGTTACCCAAACAGTGAGAAGTTCTATTTTGCACGGTATGGTAGCAGTTTTAGGTAGAGTTTTCAGGTAGAGCCATATATGGAAGGGGTATGGGTATGAACACTGCATGTAAATATTTAGATAAAAACATTTAATTATTCATTTATTTTAAAGAAATATTCATATATTGATTATACAAAGGTACTTCTATTATGTACTGAAGCCTAAGCGGAATGTAGTTGATTGAATCTCAGATGGTATCCCAAATCTGTAATCATGTTATCTTGCATGTCGTTCATTGACATGTTGAAATAATGACTGCTGAAGTCAAGAATTGTCTACAAATAATGGTAATTAGAATAATACCGTATTAAAGTGTACAGTACTGCAAACTACAAAATATCACCACAAGAGATTATTTTACAGTATTAATTTTTAATAATAATTTTAATTTTAGGCTGTTAATTTTGACCTAAACACCAATAAAAATGACGGCCAGTGTTTTACTCTTACCACTACTCATTTGTCATGCAGAAAACACTGAGGGCAAGACTGTGATTGTATATGAGAGAAAATGAAAATTCTTAGTGTTATTGCTTTGTCCGGCACTCTGGCATACAGCTGGCCACACTTTAATCACAGAAATGTTGTAAACCCACTGCTGCTCACTAATGAATTAAGTCTTTTTGTGGTGAATAGGCTGTGCCATTTCCTGTGCTGAAGACAAAGCTTTTTATCAGGGTATCAACGACAGCAGCCAAGGGAGACTGCTCACCCATTTTCATTTGATGTTTTATTTGGTTATTCGGAGATGAATTATTCAGTGTTATGCATTTCAGTAGTCATTTTATTTCTTAGTGCTTTACGTCAGTCCTTTTTTCCCCCCAGTGGTGATCAGTTATGCTGTTTTGAAGGAGTAATGATTTGAGATGTTTTTATGTGGTAGGGTTTTATTGTATTCCTTTTAGCTGTGAACGCACAAGGTTACTTTTGGGGCGGGGGGTGGGGGTAGAAGCTCAGAGTGGCCAAAGCAATGAAATTACCTCTAGGCCTTCATAAAGAGGATAGCGGCCTCAGAAATGAAGTGAGTCTATACACAAAATTGGAGTTGAATTTGAATTTGAATGCTCTCTACTCATACCAGAAACAAACACCAAGGACAAAATGTATTTTTGATAGACGACTATGCTAAAATGGGATCTTGTACTGTTTGTCCAAAGGTATGGATATATTTTAATATTTGGCCTTAGTAACAAGTACTGTCTGGTCTTGTTGATTAGCTGTGATTGCCGTACACAGACCTCTGTGTAAGTGATGAATGCACTAACTTCATATTATTGAATGTACAAGTTACTTTGCTGGATGCTGCTTGAACAAAACAAAAACACATGAGAAAAATGAATTGCAAAGAAAGTCTGAAGTATTTCTAGGTGAGTTATGTGTCAAAGTATTGCTGTGCTCATTCAGCTACTGCTGATCTCAATACTGATACATTTCTTAATGGTAAGAAATAAAGCAAAATGGTGTGCAGAGGGCTGTCCCACAACCACAACAATGAAAATTGTACAAACTACAGTTGCGAGGTTTTTCTTCTCCTGGTTATGACTTGAAACGTGAAAGAAGACAATGAAAGAACGGTACAACATCCGTACTTACATAGACCTGTACATACCAATCCAATTAGGTGACGCAAACTTATTCTTGTGAAGCATTTCCATTTCAGAACATTCTAGCATCAGTGTAATTGTACTTCTCAACAAGCAAAAACCACCTATAAAGGTACATCTTAAATTTCAGTTTCAGCTTCCTGAGCCCATGCTCAGAATAAGATTAGATTCATTTGCCCATCTGTCATGCCAATGCATCGATTTCTGCATGTGATCTTAGTTATAATCCTGAATGTACTCGTTTAATAACTGAATTAAAGAAAAGACTATTTTAAAAAGGTATATTTGAACAAGCTAATTGTCTTAATAGTACTGATATATGCATATTATTGGGCTTTGCTTCTGTTTGCCCTGAGATGTTGTTGAGAAGACGCTGTGATAGTTCTTGTTTTTGCCGCTGTACGAATCTTAGTTCTGTTCTTCTTTAGTGCAATATTCCATATGATCTCTTTACAATCTAAATGCAAACGTAGATTTCTGCTGGATTTACTGTAAAAGGGAACAATCCTGATGATCATCAATAAAAAAAAACCTCATACCATTCTGAATTCTGAAATGTTTTTTTTTTCCCTTTTAAGATCACACAGTATCATTCAAGCTTTTAGTCTATGTTCATTACAAGCCTCATTTTTAAAGTCTAATTTTTTGCTCAGATTGGATTTAGAGATCATGAAGGTTCCAAATTCATACATGTAAATGACCTGATTCACATGGAGTTTGATTCTGGATAAAGTCCTGGCCTTCAACAAAAAGAGCCAATCATCTTGCAGGTTACATCACTAGTGCAGGTGGGTCTACATGCATTTTGGGAAGCCCACATCAATATGGAGATCTGTGCAAGCACAGTAGCCAGAAACAAAAACTTAGTTTACATCAACAGCACTAAGCACATGTGTGCAGACATAAAGATACAAGAAATCAAAATTGGATACGTATCTGATCTAGGATCACACATGAAAGTGTTTCCAATCTGATTTGAAAAGATCAGATTTGGCATGTCCACACAGCCCTAAAAAATCTGATCTGTCCACATTAAAGCAAAATCAGATTTGAGTCACTTCAGCCTGGTAATGAAAAAGCTGCCTTAGATTCTAGACACACATTTTCAAAATGAAGCTGAATTATGTAGATACAAAAGCAGTGGTGTCCAATCTCTTCCATGAAGCCAGTGAGGCCTCAGGTTCTCACTCCAACTGTTTGGCAACTGAGACCAACTGCATAAACATGCTCTATTTTGGGGCTGTTTTGTTTAAAATGTAAACCCATAGCCAAACTAGACGTCTGCAGAAAAAAACTGGACATCCCTGCATTTGAGAAAGGGTGTCATTCTTTGTCACCCTGCAGAGTGTAATTCCAACCCTAAGCTAAACTGATCAAAGCACCTTCAGGGGCATCTCCTGTAAATTTAAGCCAAATGTGTTGGATCTAAACGTCATGCTCTTAAAAATAAAGGTGCGACAAAAGGGCTCTTAGAGTGATGACATAGGACAACCATTTTGTATGATATATGAGGGAGTATACAAAGAAGTGCACAGAAAAGGTTCTTCACACACACACATCTCTAACAGATGGCATTGCTCAAAGAACCCTTTGTGCCACCTTAGTTTTTAGGAAGACTAGATTTCAAGGACTGGTCTTGGGTTCCCCTTAACTAGAACAATGAGATATTAGCAGTCATTAGAACACTGACTAATTCTTCAGCCAAAACAAGCTGAGAGTAAGTGGAAGAAGTCACACTGGGCCAGTTAGTCCACTGTTTGGGCATCAATGACACACAAATCACTTTGCCAGCTCACATAACCTCAACCACTTACTGCTAAAAGCTGTTGCTATGACGATGCATATTGTACACTATTAGAGAGGGTTCTGTGAGGGGTGAGGAGGTGGTCCAAATTGCTAATTGGAGTGTTTACAACAGTCTGCTTTCTGGATTACTGTTGATTTTATTTATCTCCACTTCTGACGGGTGTTTAACATCTGCTATCAGGCTATCCCAGCATAATAAACAGTTCAGAAATGGCACAGCAAGCCAAAAAACATTTGGATGCATTTAACATGAACAGTTTTTTTCATTTGGGACACAATGCAGACATATCAGTGACCTTTTGGCAGAGTACTCTCCCCCCTATGTGAATGAAAATGGGCAAAGCGGTAGCAATGACATCACTGTTTGGCTTCCTGTTTAAAGTCTGAATGTGACTTACTCAGAATAAATTTGCTCTCTCTGTCTGTCTGTCTCTATCTCTCTCTCTCTCTCTCTCACATTATGCAGTCAGTGGTTCAGCCAAGCTTTCACATCAGAAGTCCATCACCATAGCAACACAGCACAGCTGAGGGGGCAAAGCATGAGTCATCATTATTAGTACTTTTCATGGTCCTGAATGAAAGCATGAGACTATAGACACAGCTTCAGGACTGCATATCAAGTGTGGGAGAATGGCAATGTCAGCCAGCATTACCTGACATTTTGGGCTTGTTTCCATTAACATGCATTTTGTATCTGGACAGAATGTGTCACCAAAATGTATCATCAGAGTGACGAGATAAGATCTGATTTTACTTTCCCCACATAAACTCATCACCTCATATTACTTTCATTTTACTTACAGTAATAAACAGTTTCAGAACTGTCCTCAAAGTTGAAAAGGATTCTCACATTCCTGTAATGGCATCCATCTCTCACTACCTCTGAATGAGGTTTGAGTGATGCGATCGTAATTTGAGCATCACGGATGCTGTTTTTTTACAGAAACCCTAACATGATCTGATCACCAGAAATGCACAATAATGCTCGGTGTAAACAGGCCCTTTGTCACATGCAATTATTGGTCAGCGTAGTCATTCAGAATCAGATTTGTCATCTTTCACAAGAACTTGATTACACAAATAAAGCCAGTTACATTCTTTACACACAGTTTTATTAATAAAATATATAATTTTGGAAATCCCCATCATTAAATAAATCATTCAGTCAATCAGAAGAGAGTAACCCTTTGGCAAAGGACAGTAGAACACAAACATGTCATTGCTGTTACACAAAAAATCTTAGTTATTATTTGATATCTTGCAGCCATTATTTGCATGGTTTCAAAATGCCATGATGGCCCAACAGAAACCCTCTAAAATGGACATTGAAATTACATCCTTTTACACTGATTTCCAAAGAAAGACCTAACGAGTAATGATTGTAGTAAATGATTGTAATTAATGTAATGCAAGTTTCTGCTGTACCATTGGAGTTACCACTTGGAGATATGAGATTTTTGCCTGACAGTGACGATTCTTGACTTGCTCTCAAGGATATGACCAGAGCTTGACCAAAGTTATTAAATATGCACTGGCGAGGTGTCTGTATGAACAGCCTGGAGTTACAGAGGAAAGCCAAACAAACAAAAACAATAGTGAAAAGGCACTGTTGGTAACAAAGTAGTTTCAAATACTCAACTTATTAAAGCAAACAAATACTTCAGTTACATTCAAGTCTTCCTCCATCATTAAAACAAGCTAGATTATACATTTCAACCCTAAAAACATAATCCCCAATGTAAAAAAACGTAATCTCATAAAAATACAGAAGCAATCATTAAAAAGAATTGTACTTGATCAGCTGGCTGCAGTATTCATTCTGCACCCATGTACTGGCTGCCATCATGACTGCTGATTCTGCGAGCTAAAGTGGGAGACATGAACGCCTCCACACAGCTCCTCAAAGAGCTCCAGAAAACTGTGCTCTGATTGGTCTACCTGCATTTTCTAAGCATCGCTTGGCTCAAAGTGATGTTACAGCATCCAATTAAATCACTGTGTAGCAGATCACTCTGTAGTGAGGCGATAACTGCAATCAGCTGAGAGAAGGACAAATACCAGTGTGTATTCCAGTCCCCTTATCTTCATACTGCTCAGAATGGACTATAATTAAGATCTCGGGAGGTATTGAAGTGCAACTAATTACTGGATTCAGTGCTCTTCCTCTGATGGCTGACAGGCCAAGTAATGCTTCTGTTCTGTAGCCAGAGAGGCTCTACATTACTGGAAGAAATACAAAAGATCAGCAGCCTCTGTGTGGCCATCACAACCATCCCTTGAACTTGGGATTCGTTCCACTTAGAAAAGAGTGTGTAAAGCTGGTCTCAGATCTTCAGGTAATGTGAGGATTAAGGCAGGTGCTGCACGAGTGGGGAGAACGTCTACTCGCTGATGAAGCTGAAGTTTGAAGAAGGCTCTGTCACTGCTGGAGATGAAGGTTCTGAACTGGACACAGTGCTGGGGGGACAACTAATATCTACAGGCAGAAAGGCATATAAGACAAAGTATGCAAGTTAGGCACACAGTTAGCATAGTTGGTTTTGAACTTTACTTGAATGGCTCTAGACTCTTAAAAATCAAGATGCTTCCATTGGTTCTTTGAGTCATTCCATAGTGAAAATCAATGAACCATGCTTGTAATTGCTGACAGACATATGCAAATGTGAAGAACCTTGTGAAGATTTTACAGAATTTGATAGGAAAGTTCTTTAACTATTTAAATGTTCTTCACATTTAAACAGTAAAAACATGTTATATGATAGAACCAAAAGTGGTTCTTCTATTGCATTTGAAGCCATTTGAAATACCTTATTTTTTAAGAGAGCAGAACGTGCACGCCCTACTGCCATTTTAATGTGCAGGTCTCAAGAACAATGTTCTCACATGTTTACAGTCTATCTGTACAAACAGTTATCTTCCCTTTATCAACCTAAAAAGAGAACCCCAATGGGGAAATGCCACACAAGTTCTGTGATGACAAACAGAACAATTTCCACCATTCTAATCTGTTGAACATTGGTGTCCTCCAGCATGTTTCTGGCCTGGCTCCGAAACAAAGGGATCACAGTTAAATGGGTTAAGAGGAGTCAGACAAAGCAATGGCACATGCATGAGACAACCTAGATTTGCTATGTCTGTGAAGGGGCACGTGTTCGGAGCAGATGCTCAAACATCTCTGCAGACTTCCAACATTCAAAATGAACCGTAAGATGCCTTGCAGGAATAGCAAAGAAGCACTCAAAAAGCAACTTAGCAAGGCTTCAGTTTCAAAGCTAGTGCAATGCTAGGGGACTGCTAATTAGGAACATAAAGTTACAGGGCCTACTTTCGGATTAATTAATGGCATACTTCGCCTTTGGAAACAGGATAAGAGAGCGCGTTAAGTGTCTGGCTTGCAAAGACTGGCCTCTGTGTCTGTGTTGGTGGCAGACAGTCAAGAATGCTGGATATTTTGGAGCACAACTGTCTGCAGGCAGCTGGCTGGCTCCTCCAGCTGAGGGACAGAATGATACAGTAGCTCCTCAAGTTCCTAGATAGGATGCTAGGATGGAGACAGTACTCACACCAGAAAGGCCGGGATGGTTGCTGTTGTGATGGAGGAACTACAGAAGAGCTGGATCTCGCAGGACTCTCGGGTTCTGAGGAGGACTGGCTCTGAGAGTCAAACATGGCTGATAAAGCTTGAGGGTTGAAGACAGTAAAGAGAGCATAGACTGGTTAGATTTGCCCGTTACATACTGTAAAAGGCAAGTTAAGCAACAGTCAAGCAGCCAAGATCTTTTGAAGTTTGGTGTCTGAAGTTTGCTTCTTTAGTTGTGCCTTGAAGCCATGAGGCTAATGTAGTTAATAAGTCATGGAAGCATGAAAGAGAGGAAGAGTGTACTTGCCTAAAATGGCATCAAATTACTAAATTATTTTTTGGATAGAATTAGTTTTACAGATGAGGTAATACAACTGTTGAGTTTCTCATCCAAATTCACCATGTCAGTCATTTTTATGGACTGCTTCCTGCACCAAGATTCCTGCACCAGCTATAAAAATAACCTCAAGTCTTCATAATCCTGTGCGAATTAACGTGTGTAAATATTTCATCATATTCTCCTGAGTCTTTCTGGGTTTTTTCCTCAAGTAGGGGGCACTCAAAGAAGCTTTTATTTTGTTTTGTGTGGCACAGACACCTCAAGTCATTCAAGTCTGTGGCAAACGTTCATACATACTGTGGATGTGCCAAAGGACGCACAGCCAAAGTGATGTAATTGCGGGCAAAACAGCTGGGCATGGAGGCCATTTTCAAGGCATTACATGAGGGTGCATAAAACTAATTCTTGAGGTGACGGCAATGTGTAAATAGAGTAGCCACTCCAACCTCCCAAGATCTGAATGGATCAAATGTTTTTACGTTTACATTATTTCACTTCCCCAGGAAAAATAATCCCATACAAATAGGGGCGAAGGCATCTCAAGCAGACTTGCTTATGGAGTTTCTGACATTTCATAACATACTGTTCTGAACAGAGATGAGACAATGGCTACATCTATTCTTTTAAGCCATGGATGTAATTCTGTCATTTTCTTTTAAATTTATTTATTGTTTATGCCATTTTCCAATTTTCACCCCCTACTAATTTAGACATAATTATCCAACCCCCTAAGTTGTCTCCCACATCATGTGCTTTTGGCACCAGGGGGGAGAAATCATCCATGTTTCCTCCGAGCCTCTTTTCGAACTGCCGCCATTTGTATCTCTGTCGGGCAGCCATCGTGCTCGGAGAATGCCGGATCCCCGGTTCTGACACGGTTCTACCCACCCCCTGAGGGAGATCAAGCCAATTTCTCTCCCTCTGGACCCTGTCTGCTGATGGTGAGCAGCATGAACCTGGATTTGAACCTACGCCACTCGGGGCCCAATTCTGTCCATTTTTATAAATAAACAAGTCTATACTACTTGAGCCTTTCAGCTCTGGTGTAAAATTTAAGAAGCGACATCAACAGACTCTGCTTGTCGTGGGATTAAAGGCTGCTATGTCAACCTAGATGGACAATATTTAAATACTAGTGAATCTCAAATAAATTGAATACTGTTTGAAGCCAAATCAAAGCAGAACTGTGAAACAGGCCAATTCCAACCCCCCCAACTTATGTAACCATTTTGGCTCATTATATTACACACCCAAAACTACCTACACTTCAGAGTCTTGGTGAGTGTCTCACTCCTGCTTTCGCACACTTTGTTGAGAAACTCATCCACCTGCTTCAGCGACAGCGAATTGTGCAGTGTCTCCAGTGGGTAGATAGAGGGCACCATGGAGCAGCCTTCAAACCCTGCAGCACAGAGAGGACAGAAAAAACATACAGACCAAAACATATCAGTGACAACGTCATGCTTGTTTGCAGCAGTCACTCCAACTGGCTGACCCCTCCCCCTGCCACACATACACAGCCACCATGGAAGTGCATTCAATGACTAGCAAACACTGCATGGAGAACATGCCACCCTACAACTCTTCATATCAATAACAAATGCCATTACTAGGCATATGGAGACACACACACACACACACACACACACACACACACACACACACACACACACACACACAACACACACACACACACACACACAACACACACACACACACACACACACACACACACACACACACACACACACAAATAAGAAGGAAATCTCGGTGCAGTCCAAACTTCTAAAGAACTGGCACAACAAAACAGTTCATACGCACACAGAGCATTGGCATCATTTTTTATAGTCAAATGTTTGTTGATTGCACATGGACAAAACCTCTGCTGTGGTGCCAACGTTTCTGCACAAGGCAGTGGGGGTTAATGAAGGCGGACATTACCTGCTGCTCTAAAGAATGAAGTGTTGTTTGAAATGGAGTGAAAACAGAGTTGTCCTAAAGGGCAGGGAAGTTTCAGCCAATTTCATTCAGAATCTAAACAGCATACTAAGATATTCCTCCTTCAGTTTGCCAATTGGTGTGATGAGGAAGGGAAAAGCTGAGTACGGTCAGGAAAACTTGCCAATTTTTCCATACAGTATCTCCCCTCAAAATCCCAGGTTTTGTTATTCAGCTCACACAGCGATTACAGCTGAGAAAACTCGACTATATTAGACTGCAACATTCCCTGTTCATTTACATGGAGAGAGTGAGGCGGAGGGAGAAGTGTGAGGAAAACAGATGGAGGGAGCATGACAGGCTGAAAATTAACGAGAGAGAGGGAGAGGGAGGGAAATAGAGCTGATGCAGGAAAGTAAACAGCCTATACTGAGAATATTTTCAATGCTACAGAACAGCCTTCAGACAATAACCAACATCTGCTTAAGTCTATTACAGCATGGGGCAATAACTACTGACAGATTAGTTGACTCAATTTACTATTTAGTGCCGTTTATACGTTCGGGGGTCTAAATGGACAGATATAGATAGACACATCAGAATCAGATTTTATTGACACCCCTTGCAAAAAAGTCTGCCTAGTTCACTGAATCAGATATGAGTACATTTCAGTGCAAAAGGGAGAACTCTTCAGCACTGGGCACAACCCTTTAAGTTTCAAATGGCTAAAGATCAGAGAAGAGAGTTTGGAAACGAAGCTAATCAGTAGTGGTTTAGAACAGCTGATGCTGGGTGCCGTTGGGTTATACCCAGGGGTATCAAACTGTGTCAACTAGAGCATTACTTTCTCTATGGGATGCATCATCATATGCTAGTTCCACCCCCTTGGGAAGGTTTCAGAAAAAGAAGCTGCACAGATATGAAACTTGTGAGAGAGCATGGTGCAGTGAAGACAATAGCAGTCCCAACGACAGGGTGTCAATGCCAAACAGTGTACAGCACAAGTGAAAGGTTTGGATCCACCTGACTGGATGTAAAAGAAACGACCTGATGCTACGTTTTTGATAATGACATTAACCCTGGCTTAAGGGTCAAATTATCTAATTAATTAAAGTTGCCTTACATGACATTGTTTCAGCATCGACAGCAATATTCACATATTAAGACACACAATATGTAACATCCCTATTACTCTTGGAAATGTGTTTTTAAACACACAAAATATTTGCATTTGGTTTATACTACACTGGACAGGTTCCTTATTTTGTTAAGGGCTAAAGAGTGTAGGAGTGTCCACACATTTAACTGGTACTATATGTAAAATTTAAGTTTCATTAGTGATTTGTGGAAAATGACCAAAATCACTGAAAACAATTACTGTTTTCAAATAAATTCTAAATTTGAAATGCAATTCATGCAGCTACCCAAAAGTATCAGAGAACACAGTTCCAATGCTCGACAGCTCAATGCTGGAGGGCTTTATACCCATCAAGCCCACACCTGACACAAGGCATGATGCCAAAAGGTTTCTGGTAGGCATCTGCTCCAGAGAGTCCCATTATGTGGGCAGTACTTCTACATATCTGTCAGCAATGCGTGCAACATAAAGTAGCTGAATGCATTCATTAGAAGGGGTGACCGCAAACATTTGGTCATTGCACTTCAGCATGCAAAGTGAATGACTGTATTACTGTCTCGGTCCTCACTGTGTTTCCATCCGCAGTGATTGGGACTGGTTCCACTCTGAAATGTAATCACTATTCAATCTTGGCTCAGTGCAGAACTCAAGTGCATGGCTGAAATCAGGCCTAGCAGGTTGAAGGACTTCTGACCCACTGAAACACAGACGGTGTTCTGTGGTATCTAGCACCAAGACATTAGCAGAAGATCCATTAAGTCTTGTAAGTTGTGAAGTGGGCCCTCCATGAATTGCATCCATGAGCCTTAAGTGCCCATTGCACAGTCACTGGTTTACTAGTTGTTCTTTTGTTGCACTTTTGATAAGTACTGGCCACTGCATAACAGTAACACCATACAAGCCTTGCCTGATGTTTTGGAAATGTTCTGATCCAGTCGACTTGCCATCACAATCTGGCTCTTGTCAAAGTGTCTCAGATTCTTGTGTTTGTCTATTTCTCCTGCTTTCAACACACAGAGTTCAAGAACTGACTTCTCTAGCAACCCAATATATCTCACCTCTTAACTGGTGTCACTGTAACAAGACAGTCAATGCTAATCACTATAGTTCTATAAGGCTGAGGCTGATCAGAATGACTAACTGGACAGCCTAGAATGCTACTCAAGGCAGCTAGTAATCCAAAATTAAGCAGCTCCGGTCCTGGAGTTCCAACTTCCCGTACAGTTTTCCCTGCTCTAACAGACATAACTTGTCAATTAACAGGCGATCAGAATAAGGTGTGCTTGAGTAGGTGAAGCACACAACTGTGCAGAAGTGTGGGACTCCAGGATTGTAATAAGCAATCACGGTTTCAGCCTAAGCAGGAATCTAACTGTAGAGCTGCTGCAGTGCAATGTTCTAGGCTAATAAACAGTAAATATGAATCTGCTCATGATCACAGAACCAGATCAGAGGCGACCTGCAACCTGGAGCTTCTGTGACTGATTTCATCCATGCCTTCGAATTCCACAGAGTGACAGTATTTCAGTGTGGCACAATTCCCACATGCCTTTGATGGGGAATTTTTTCCATAGGATGCTAACCGGAAAAACAGTCGGGTGGCTCCTGTTGGGAATGCAGCCAGGCAGTGAAGAGGCGGAGGTGGTAGGAGCAGTGATGGAGGTGATGAGTCAATGCCGGATCAGCTGAGAGACCACCTAGTAATTCAGCTACCTGCTGTTCCTCCTCTGTAGCCTCTGAGGAAGGGGAGTAGGGAAGGAAGGAGGGAGGGGAGAGGGGAAAAGAAGGAGAGAGAGCGAGAGAAAGTAATGAGGGAAAGCACAAGTAGGGAGAAGCAAGAGATAAAAGGGTGTTTTACAAAAAGGGAGGAAAAGAGCAAATTAGGGATAAGAAAAAAAGAAAAAAGAAAGAATGAAAGAGTTAAGGGGCAAGCAAACGCAGGAGGAAGGAGAGGTGAGGGAGTTTGAAGGAAAAAAGTCAGCAACACAAGAAAGGGCCAGAAAGAGGAACGGGGAACAAGGGGAAAATGAGAAGAGTGTTCCAAAGGAATTAAAGAGACAACATGGCTAAAAAAAGGGATAAAAGAAGGAATGAGCAGATGGATGATGAGAAGGATGAGCAGGAGTGGGGTTTTAATTGGCAAAAACAGAAAGTAAGTAGGAGAGCGATACATTACAAGGAGACTTTAGAAGAGACATTAGGAGAGTCAGAGATGTTAGGAAAAGGGAGAGACCTTAGGAGAAGGAGTCGCTATTAGAGAGATCTTAGGAGAAGGAGTCGCTAGGAGAGAGACCTTATGATAAGGAGACTGTAGGAGTGAGACATTAGGAGAAGGAGACATTAGGAGGAGGAGATGTTAGGGGAGACCTTAGGAGAAGGAAATGTTAGGAGAAGGCAAAGTAGAAGAAAAGATGATGGGCTGGGGTTTCAGGATGGAGAGAAACTGGATAAGAATACAAAATAGATGGAAACAAGGGAGGAGATGAGGAAAAAAAAGTTGTGGCAGAGATGGATGAAGAAGACGTTGAGGAAGGTGAGGAGGAGTGACCACTGTGCGGCACACAGCAGCAATATTCCTCTGGCCCACTCCAGCAGCCTAGGACAACATTTGCTGAGTGACTCAGCAAGATAGACAAATGAACATCTTCGGCTGAGCTGTTCCATACCGAAAGCAGGCATTCCTCGTCTCCTCGTCTCAGCTCTGGTACCTCATTCACAGCTCTAAAATAAAACATGGGCTGTCTTCTAATATCACATTACATTATAAGACCATCCACCCCTGAACAGCTCTGAATAGAGCATTAACAGTGATGAAAACACTTCATTTTCCTCACTGTTCAACTGACAACTTAATTTACATAAGATTCTTAAAAGCTTTGCTCAAAACTTTGGTGAAAGTTCTGTTAACCAAAAGCTCCTCAAACGTTCAGTCACTTTAAGACTTCACCTGATGTGACCCGTAAAACGATGAGACTGAAGGCAGCACTGAGGCTCCCTACAGTCAGCCCACCCTTTCCCTCACAAATTCCCACAATGTTCCTTTATACATGTTTGAAAGTGGCTTCACAGGATATGCAGAAAAAAGGCAAACTATAAAAACAGCATTTGTTATGTTGTACAATCCAACATTCTCTTACTAGAAAAGAAATGAGCCAGAAACATTTTGCTGCAGCTTGAGGGAGGCGTGTGTACCATAATACAGTTTCAAACCAGAGCAAATGAAGTTAAGCATCCCATAAGAATGACCTTTTCAAATCCTTCAAACAACTATTACAGGTACACGCAAAAATAAAGGTGCTACAAATGGTTGTTTGATTAATGCCAGAGAACCAACTCTGGACTCAGACATACACTCTGTCTTCAAATCTTGTTTGAAAACTGTTCTCTTTGGACAGGCTTTCGGTTAAACCTTTACAGGCTGTTTTTCTGTTGTTGCTCTGAGCTACACTGAGTGCAGGTCTCTGTAGTTCTTACTAAACCACCTCCTTTTACAGGCCTTTCACCACATTACCTAAATGTAATGTAAGCTAACCACATTTTTGTTTCTCTCTCTTTGTTGCTCTCCTTCCCATGTGCAGAGCTGCCCCTGCTGCTGGTTAATGTCCATTCATAGTTTGGTGCTACTACCCACTTCCCCCCCCTAATATTTACTTAAACGTTCCTAATCCTTTGGCCTGTTTCCTTCCGTTTCTCTTTCTATCTCTTTCTCATGTATTGAGATGCCTTGTCCCAGCTGATCTACCCTGATGTCACCGGCCCCAGCCTCCCACTACCCAGCTGTCCTCTGTGATGCTGTCCTCATTGGGATCTTCACATTGGCTCCCTTACGCCACATTAGAGACTGCACCACCAGTTTGTGATTGTTTTCATTTGCGTGGACTTTCAATTTAATACTAATCCTGTATCTTACACACTCACATTCTCTCATAACTCATACTCGTCCAAACACTGCTCACACTTTAGCTACAGATCATCATTTTTTTTTATTACTTTTATCCCGTTCTCTTTGTTCTTTTTGTGCTAGCCACTGTCAAACAGAGGAGAACGGGTTCCCCTTTTGAGCACTGGTTCCTCCCAAGGTTTCTTCCTCTTTGTCTGGAGCTTTTCCTTGTCGCTGTCACCCACTGGCTTGCTAATAAGAGGTTTGGACAATGATTTCTGTAAAGCTGCTTTGTGAGAATGCCTTTGTTGTAAAAAGTTCTATATAAATAAAATGTGACTCTCAAACTGTGGTATGCTTCACTGGTGGTACGTGAAGCATCCAAAAGTGGTACGTCAGATGACCTCAAAAAACACTAAATATTAAGGATTGAAATCTTTAAAGCAGCCCCATTTAAGGCACCTTGGGAGCAACTGGGAGTAAAGGGCCTTGCACAGGGGCACTTCAGTCATGTCCTGCCAGTTCAGGGAATCAAACCAGCAACCATCCAGTCACAATTTCCTAGTTGTGACTATTCCACAGTTTCCTATTAGTGGACGTGAACTGTTTGATTTGAAGGGACTGATTTCTGACTAATGTTTTGTCAACTCCTCAGTAACTTATCAAACCCTCTGTGTGCTGAATCAGATGTGGGGAAAAGAGGAAAAGTACAAAACTGTATCGAGTGCTATAGTGTACTTAACTCACCGAGGAACACTGAATATCCATTAACTTCAATTACCCACAAGCCAACTCACTACTTTTCTGGTAAAGTATACACCACAAAAATGGGTTGACAACTTGCCTCTGGTCCTTTTCTATGCAGTTTTGTGCTGCAGCATGTCTAGCATAGACTACTGTGTCTTGGAAATATAATCAGTCCTAACTGGGAACCAAATCAGCTACATTTACTTCAAAGTGACATTGTTTCCTAAAATAAGCTTACTTTTTGTCTGTGTTTAAGATCACATAAGCAAAAGGATTACACATACATTTATTTCATTACTGAACATGGGTTGAAGCAGGTGCTTGATTACTTTCCCTGTATTTTTGCAGTTTGCAGGATGTATTCTTCCATTACTTATCAGCATTAAAACAGCACCTTGACAATAACTAAAGCCTTATGGGGCTACACATTAAGAGCTGCCCACAGAACCATTAAGCTGAACTGCAGTAGTCGGCAGCTTTTTCACAACCAGCATATCCATTCCCAGTTCTATCCCAGAGCAGCAGAACTGATATCCTTGACACAGTAACAGGAGATCAGAACCCGTAAGTTAACCAGAAAGATAAAATGTTCATTTTACCACACTACCCTTCACTACACAGGAACTCAGCTGCTGACAACATTTTCCAGACTGATTCAAACAGCAAACTGATCAACTGTGACAAGTCTGTGGACAAGGGTTATTAATGCAGGAATATTTCCACACAAACACCATCACATATGCTTTCTCTCATCAGCTGTGGTTCCACTCCACCTGTGCCTTCAAAACATCAGGGGATCACAACCATCAGATAACCATAATGTGCATGAGCAGAAAAACATGGTAACCCTGGCCTTCATCGTTAGATTGGGTGTTAAATTGGACTTGGTGGGTAGATGGCACTCTCTACCCACAGCACACTGAGTGCAATGGTGAAACAGGTGTCTGTTACCCATTGTATAGGAGCTGGGGACACTGAGCTTTCCTCAAAGTGTTTTGGCTGCCCAGCAATGATGCAAAAACATGGTTAGAAATGTTAGTTGGGTCTGCCTTTGATTGCTGAAGTGAGAGGGAACACCACAGCCAGATCCAAAGAGTTCTTCAGAATTAAGGTTGTAGATGCAGAGGAGTCTGGGAAATGCTTTATACAAATCTATGAACAGTTCGAAAATTGTCCATTTCACTCTCTGCAAACATGAAACTGTCAATATTGTCAGGTCGGGCTTCTCAGTGCAGACCATAAAATGGACAAAATCTCAAAAAAGTCTCAAGAATCTCAAAAGTCTCCAACAATCCTAAAATGTTATCACAGGACTTACTGGTAGCTTTTGCCAAAGTTGATGTAAAAATGTAAGCATCCAGTATCAGAAAAAGAGCCAAACAATTTTGTGTTTCATTAGAAAAGTGCAAGGAGGAAACTCGTGACATTAAAAAAAAGAAAAACATACATACTTATACATGCCAAGACCTACCGGCTTCATGGTGCAGGACACATTAAGAGTCAAAACTATTTCCTTAAAGAAAATTGTGTTTCTTCAGTTTGATATGTTTAGTTAGTTCATTTCCTTTCCTCAATATTGTTCTAACAAATATTAAATGTTCATATATTTAAATATGTCCTATTTTTTCACACGGTTAAATCAGTACACTAAAAATAAATAATGTGGTTATTCTAACACCACAGACCTGCTTCATTTGAATGTTATGTACTACAACGAATATGGCACTGAATATCTATTTGAAATATTACTCAAATTTGTCCTCTGTTGGCTAAAATGATTCCAGTATCATGTATTCCTGATACAAAGGCTGGAATTATTTACTGCAAATTCTCATTTCTTATGATACAGAAACAAACACAAATTGTAATTCAGTTGGTGATCAATCCTAAAGCACAAAGCAAAAACACAATGAGGGAAGGGTTAACCATAAGGGTTAACCAAGGGTTAAACAACAAATGAAACTAAGTACACAACAGTGTGTGAACACACAAAGAAATATATCCTCAGAGATATATTCGGTATTTAAACACATGCAACTATCCAGTTGAAAGAGAAGGATCAAGGAATCAGGAAGAGAGAATTAGACGCAAATAGGTGATGCTATGGGTGTAGTCAAAGTGTTTCCAAATTAAGATCACAATGCCAACAAATTACTACTACAAAATTACCCCCAGAGGGCATGCAAGCAGAGTGTCAAAACACGTGGACTTCAAATAACAGACATACCATTAGTTGGATGCCTGGCATACGACACTGAAAACCTCTTTACTGCCGGCATTGAGAGCAACTCTGAGGGAATAAAAGAAGTGAGCCATGTTATTCTGCAGCATTAGCCTTTGGTTACACCCATATGCTCAAAACCGATCCCAGCAGACACACTTGCTCTCCTTAAACAGCAGCTAATTCATTACACACAGCACATAATACCCATATGCGGCCCATATATATGACGATGGAATAAACAAAAATGTGATATGGCTCTAATTGTGTAGCACTAAGATGCTGCAGTCCTCGCTCCTCGATACACAGTGACACCCTGTGGACAAAGCTGTTAATATGCACAGGACTGGGAGAACCTGTTTGCAGAAGGAACCAGAACCAGGATACTAACTGTCCTAGTGAAGCCAAATAAAGAGAAACTATTACCTGGAATACACAGAAAATAAGGCTTAAATCTGGATGGAACAACCATGGAAGAAGTAACTGTTCCACAAACCTGACTTCAATATATAAATCAGAATTCAGAGACTTGTTAAACTGGACCTTTCGTTTACTTACACCAGGGGTCACCAATCATACTTCCGGAGAGATACTTTCCTGCAGACTTTAGGATTAACCCTAACAATCCCCATCTGATTTAACTAATTGCTGCCTTCGGAAGTTGATTGGTTGAATGGGGTGCTGAAACCTCTTCAAGAGCAGGGTTACTGACCCCTGAGGTACACACTTCCCCTTTCAGTTTAACAAAAATAAGCAGAATCCATTTTGAAGAAATCTTGTTTTTTTAAAAGAGTAAATGGTAAATGTGGTCTGTTTGCAGAGTAAATAGAGAGCAAGAGGGAGCCCTCTAGAGGTTATAAGAAACATAGCTACTTATATATGTGAAAGAAAAATTATGCACTCGGGTATAAACAGTCATAAATATATTAATTGGAGAATGTCTTGGGCAAAACAAGACTACACAGACCCCCAAATAAAAAATAAAATAAAATAATGAGATGCAAGCCATGCAACATATCAAGCTCAAGACTTCAATCATTAATAAGTTAGGGATTAATCATGATCTAAACGAAAATGATCTTGAATGGAACAGTTAGATGAACTGAAAGGTTAGGTGGGGTCAAGGAAAAAGGGAGCTCAAGGGAAAATAAAGGTATCTGCACTGTTCAGCCATGAGTCTGACACAGAGACCAGTCTCAGCTTTATAAGCAGGCCAAGGAAGAACATAGATGCACATGGCAGCACAGCTGGGGGTTTGAGTCTGTGCAAAAGCTCAAAGTCCATATGGGCTTAAGGTAGGAGGGATCAACAATTGGAAAAAAAAACATGGCAGCAAGGGTGATTGGTTGGGAAACTGGACTTGGCAGTAGCATTAGACACTGATCAAGATTGTATTGCTCTTTTAATCAGCATAAAGCCAATATGCTACACTATTGGCAGAAGACATGGGTTGGGAAGGGACGTACCGTCTCTATTAGACCGCCTCCTGGGGGAGGTGGCCTTTTTGCGCTGGGTTCGGGCTAACTCCCGCAGGTTGGGGGCACTGGAGGACACCCCCCGGAAAGAGGCACTGAAGAGGCCCGTGAACAGAGAGCCTGTGAGGGGTTGAGAGAGACCATGGAGTGGAGAGGAAGGGAAAGTGGTGATGGATGGTTAGTGTTCACTACTGAACATGCAGCTTCACTTCAACAAATGCTGTGTGGAAATTTCACCTTGCCAAACATCTCGCCAGTGATACATGCAAAGACTTTCATTAAAATCTGTTATTAGAGTAGCTGGGACATGAGAATACTGGACATAGTAATACAGGCCAAAAGGCTTCACAGATCCTGTTAGTCTAAGCTGACCTGACCTTTAATTAATTGAGCAACTTTGACCATTGATTGAGCACTTTCTATTGTTAGCCGTTGTTTCAAATTACTTCATTTGCTGCAGTCAGTCATTGTTTGAACTCAGTGTGAGACTGGCCGTTACTGGAGATTGTATTGTATTGAAAAGCTGCAAATTCTAGAACTGTCAACTAAGGGTGTAACGGTGTACTGAACCAGCACATAGTGCACAGTCAAACACCATAAACCAGAGATCACTAATATGCAAACCACATCCCACATATTCATACCTAATATTTGGAAACCTAAAACTGACAAACTATTAAGAAATATTTCATTTTGATGTGTTTATGATATCTGGCAAAATGAATTAAAATGAAGGAGTCTGTGGCCGCACAGTTAAAGAAAATTAAAAGCTTAACAGCAACATTAAAGAAATCAAAAATGCAAACCAAAGAAGTGGCTGAATAATGTGTCCTGTTTTCGGGGACAAGCCCAGCTGTCAGTCACAGCAGCTCTGTGAAGGCTCCTCTGACAGCTCCTGTCATGCTGATGAAAATTAAATGTCCAGGAGTGCACCTTTTGCACATGGGTGTCAGTTTGGATTATGAAATTATGGATATAGGTCACATAAAAATAAATAAATAACTGAATACAAAAATAAAAAATCCAATTTAAACGTGTTACAGTTTCCCCCATCTTATTTAATTATTTTACTTTATATACTTTCGGTTGCTCTGAATAACAGCTACATAAAAATCCAGGCACTGTTTTCTCATATGAAAATAAAAGGGACAACAAGATGACATTAGTTAAAGTATAAATGTAGGCAGGGGTGTTTTTCTAAAATACATGCAGAAATAGGTGTTGTACAGTTTGCTCAGTCCAGGGTCCATGGACACCCACCATCAATCCCCTCCTCTGGGGATGTGCGGGACTGTGTGCAGAGTGACCCAATA
Organism: Acestrorhynchus altus; assembly: GCA_034509495.1. NCBI lineage: Eukaryota > Metazoa > Chordata > Actinopteri > Characiformes > Acestrorhynchidae > Acestrorhynchus > Acestrorhynchus altus. The sequence continues at coordinate 22,850,835 of CM067512.1, forward strand.
ATGACATAAATACACTCTGTTCCTGTAAATAACTGAAACATTAACAGTGCCAACAAGTCACACACTAAGAAGTGTAAAACCAAGAGGTATCTTGATAAACAAAGTCCTTTTTAAAACAGTCCTCCCTTCAAAACATTCTAAGTATTCCTCATGCTCTTTTGTGCCAAAGCAATGCTAGATTCAGAGGCAGGCTGGTGTAAGAGACAGGCCAGATTCAACATACATTATTATTGAGGAATTGCATACAAACAAGTCAAGTCCTGTTAACAGTCCTGATTTTAACTTTAAATAGCTCATTTAGACAGCATGTTCATTTTTTCCCCACATTATCAGTGAACTCAGACTGAGGACAGATACATTTACTGTGTTTTCAGGAAATGCTTGTCCATGTTAAAAAGTGAACAGGGTTAAACATTTGATTAATCTGTCTGCCAAACACAGCTAGGAACATCCAGTTGGATAGGGTGTATATGCTGAACATGCAAGCAAGTCCCTTCAGGTATTAAGTGGTTCACAGTCTGCGGGACGGTTTGCATTGTTTCACCTCTTAAAGTTCTTTTCCAAAGGGAATAGGACAGACAAGAATAGCACTCGGTGTGCTGCCAGAAGCTGTATTTAGATCACGACTGGCAGCAGTACATTTCAGACGCAATGGGAAAAGTATGAGCTGACCCTAACCTAAACAGCCTTTAGAAAACCCTAAGAAGGGCCTCGTGGGTGTTGAGAAATAGGGGCAATGTACTATGAGGAGTATGATTCTCCAGGGGACAAAAAGAGGTCATTTGATCACAAACACTGCTGAGCAAGTAAGGGCATGTGGCTGAATTGCCAGGAAGGAAAAACAGGGGGAGAAGACACAACACATACCAAGGCCACTGGGCTTGATCTCGGGGGACTGGCGAGAACACGAGGGAAAGAGGCGATATGATGCACCACGAGAGGACATGCTGCTCTCAGAGAGGACCTGTGGGGACAGGGAAATTGCATCCTTAATTATGCAGTAGGCCTTGTTTTGTTATTGGCTATTTGAATGTAGATTTTCCATTTATTTACACTTTCAGGTTCTTAGTCATAATAATACCCAAATTAAAGTAAACAATGTAATAAAAATATACTTAATATGATCATCAAAAATCACTAAGGCAGAAACATGTACCAAACTGTAAAGAGAGCATTACAGAATGGAGTGAATGAAGGACATTCCAAAATAGGTGTAAATGAGTGGTGAAGAGTAGAGGAGGAGCTGAAAGCATGGTGCGCTTTCTGACCAGATCTGTGGCCCCAAGTATGTATAACTAACTCGGCTGAGAAAACCAGGTTCAAAAAAGTTAGCTAACGATAACTGGGGCCACAGAACTGTTTGATGGGAAGGCTTAATGACAGGGATCTGCTGACTGACTCCACAATTGCATGCCCTTTGTATTGCTAAATGCAAGGTCATTATATAACCAGTAAAGAAAATGTTGGAGACTGTATCTTGGTCTGTAGAAGCCTGATATTAATGTAGCTAACATCATAGATCTCCATTAGTGTACTGCTAACTGTATGACACACTTGCATCAAACCTCATTGAGTTAGTTTTACATGTTTACACACTTGTTTACTTGGATTCCAATATTATTTGGCTTTATACTATCTATAACATGTTAAATTTGCCTTGTAGTGCAAGAGTAAAAAATAAAACTGCTTGGAGGAACGAGGATTTAGCTTTGAGTTAAGTTAACCCTAATTTATTCCAGACTGGACACAACTGACAACAGCAACTATCACATCATTATGAGATGCAGTGTATCTCCCAGTCTTTATTTAAAAACACATAGAAAAGCAAATAGAAAAATAAACCACTGTATCACTTCACACTGGCACGGCATCCCAGAAGTGGAAAATTGCCCTATGTCTGTGGAGATGTAATATGAAATATGTCTTCATGGAAATATCTGCCCCAAATGTATCTCACAAAATCGAGCAGTAAAACTGCTATTTTTTTATGATTTCTTAAGATTTAAAGTGGCATTACCCGTCCACCATGAGCTACTGCTTTCCCCTGACCCTCTGCAGACCCACAGAGTGTGCTTCATTGTCCACTAGTGCTCCCCACAGGTTGAGAAACCCTGTTCTAGAGACTGTGCAAAGTAACAGTACCTCCATGGATCCAGCTTTGCGGTTGCGAATCAGTGGTGACTTTCTGTGAATACTCAGTGGCTCAGTAAGTAAAGCTCTGTCAGGTTCATCCTGGGACAAATCCTCCAGACTGCCCAGGTTTTCCTGCTTGTCCTGGTTCTACATTCATGCCAGACAAAAGTATTATCATAAACTGAACTTTTTTACTTATCTTGTTGTAAAGTTTATGTTCATTCTATTGTATTACACAGAATGGTTAGAAAGATCATTTGTTATAAGTACAAAAGGACAGAAAGAATGCACACACACACACACACACCTCAACAGAAGCAGGACGGAACCCAAAGCCCATTGGTGCGTTCTCCTCATCTCGACTGCCCTTGACACCAGGGCTGAAGTGCAGCTCTACATGGAAACGCTCCTCTGAAGCCGGATCCTGCCCACACATACACAGTTCAGTGAGGGCTTTGTCATTAGGAGCAGATAGTAGTAGAGATAATGTAAGTGGCCAGAGTTCTTACTTTATTGTTGTCTTCATACAGCATGATGACTATCTGAGTCATGTAGTTGAGTTCAGTTACAGCGCTGAGGTAGTCCATGGCTTGCTTCCACTGCTCATCCTTCTCCTCCTAAAGCAGAAACAAATAAACACATTTTAAACCCTCCAATTGAGTCCATAACCACTGCTCCATTTCATAGGTAAATAAAGCATAATCTCTTCTGAACAGTCAAACTCCCAATTACAGCTGACAGATAAGTACACTGTAAGCTGTTTAGCCTTTGCCTTACAAAGGCAAGCCTGCAATCTGCAATCCTCAAACTACAAATCAGTTAACATGCCCAAGGCTGCCAAAGATTAAAACATTACACTGGCATTCTAAATGTCTGCCATTATTAGCTGAACTGTTTCTGAAGCATATACTAGATCCACACACATACATTTAGGAAAATAACTGTGCACACAATGTGTATGACAGATTCATACTCACATTGAGGAGGCCTCCATAGCGGAAGATGCTAAGCAGGGAATGCACATGACTCTCACTGGTAAAATAAAGCCGGGTCCGCACATGGCGACCCGGAGACATCACACCTCGCGAATACCTGAACCACCAGGAGATATTAAAAAACCACATCCTGATCACTCACAGAGGTTCATCAAGTGAACCTAACAATTATATCCAGATGCCTTTTATCATTAATATACACAGTATTATGCCCACCTCTTTGTTTCTACAGTTTGTACACATTTTAGTGAAGTTCTCTTATCATAAAGGAGCACTTTAAAGTTCTAGAAATACAGTCTATAGTCTATTCGATTCTCTGCATATTTACTAAAATGTGTAATGTCATAAACATGTGACTCAATTCCAAAATCACATTGGCAAAAGGAGACTATTATAGGTGTATTGTAAACTGTACTGTAGACTGTAGAGCCTCACAGTGGATGTAGCTTGTTGACCGCTTCATCTTCATGTGTCCTCTGAAGGTCCAATTGAATCTTCTTAATCAGGGGCAGGCAATAGGCACTGGCAATGTCCAACTTCTCCAGTTTACTGATCCCATATTCCTTTAGAATATATGATACATAGGAGATATAGTGTGTATATACACAAAGACAGAAATGAAGAAAGACAGAAGAAAAGAACCCTCATCTCATCTACCTGAGGAATAATGATATCAGCAAGTGCTCGGGACAGCCGGAACAGCTCCAGCATGTTCTCCAGTCCCAGAGAGCTGTTGTGTTGTGTGTCATACTTCACACAGTCATAGATATCTGGGATTTTGCTGATGTCATACCGGCCGCTTTTCATGCGGAAGTCCCTCTCCAGTTTCGACCATCTCTGCAGCATGAGCTCCAAGGTCTCACTGTGATACAGTTGCAAATCTGAAAAAGATGCATTATAAGAGACACAATTGTGTAATTTTAGTAGATCAGTAAGAATCTCAGAGCAATGATTTGAGATTAAAAAAGCAGACTCACTTGAGGATTTGGGGTCCTCCAGTCTTTTACGGATCTGACAAGTGAGACTCTGGATGAGCGCATAAACCTGGTCACAGGTCTTGACAGGATTTCCAATGATTCTCATAGAGTTGACAAGAGAGGGGCTGCAAGTTGGAGCAAGCTGGAAGAAATGGTTTTAAAGTGTAAGTAAACTATAAATTTTATCTACAACCATTTCACTCATATTCCTTGCAGTAACACAAGCAGAGACTGGTAAAAAAAAATTGTATGCTGATAAATTGCACTTTTGCTGTTCCAAACCAAGCAAGTACACCCCCAAGAGGTTAAAAATTCAGCTCTGTCTGTAACTCCACCTCAATTCATGATAATACAGCAGGTTTCTCCTTCTATGGTGTAGTGGTGGGTGGAACCCTTTTAAATGCTATCACTCTTGTAGTTCACCGGAACGACATAAGCAGAGAAGTCTCTGACCATCTCATTCTCCCCTGCAGCCCTGCCTCCACATGCTATTATCAACCCTCCAACTTCCATCTCTCAAACATGGACGGGAGACCTGCTGATTCTAGGGATAGATTTAATCTTCCAGAGGACATCTCAAACATCGATGGCTACACAGGAAACCAGTTGAAAACACTGTTAAGTTAAGCTGGTTTTAGATCACAATCAGCTAAAGCCGCTTTCACACTGAATGCTGTACACACTACTCTCATCACTCACGTCAGAGCAAGGAGCTGTCAACACCACTTACTGTATACAATGCAGTTGCTGGTGTGAAAGTGGGATTTCATTGTAATTCTCTCTGCTCTCTAATTGGCTGAAGGAGACTGCAAAGCGCAAAATTAAAGATTTTAAATTAATATGGGCTGTATGTTTACTAAGATTAGCAACAAGCAGCAATTGTGTAGTGTGTGACCCTTGGTCTTTTACTGTGGATTTCCCAGACAAAAAAACAAAACAAAAAAAAACACACACAACAACAAAAAAAATCATAATCAATTAGGATTTTGAAAGTTATGCAATGTGTCCAAGGCTTGATATATGCAAACTAGTTAAACCACTGGTGGTCCAAATTGCTGTACCTTTTGATAATCATCCTCAAAGAAGTCCTGATCCTTCTGCATAATTTCATGGAGCCGAGCTTTCACCCTCTGTTGGCAGTCTGTGAGTGAGTCGCTATCACTGTCCAGCAGGCCGTTCATATTGGCACTCTTCACCATCTGCACTAGGATGGGGGTCAATTCACCCTCAAGGGCCAAAAGACCCTATGCAAGCACACACATACACACTTGTATAAAGCATGTGATGGAAAAAAAAAAGGGGAAAACAAAAATACACACAAACAACTTAACTCCGGTACCTTTGCAAAAGCAGCAGCAGTCATCTGAACACGGCCTTCATCAGATGCGTAGATCTTGAGGTCATGGCGGTAGGTGCTGTGTAAACGCAACAGGCCACAGCCGGGGAAGCCAGCATAGTCACCTGCAAAAGCAGAAACTAGAACTATAAACATCAAGTTTTCAGCATCAGATAAACAGACAAAATGACTATAACAGAAAAACAAAACAGGGTGTTTTTAAGTCATACACTCTTTGCCTTTTCTGAATGTGCTCTCAAGCTTACCTGTTCTTTGTGTTTGCCTGCATGTTGCTAATAAAGTCAATGAAAGTAACCCATTGGTGTAAAATGTTATATTTTCTGTTTGCGGCGTAAATAGAAACTTGCAGACAAAACAGAAAAACAATTAACTGCAAACTACACATCATGCAAATCATGGATTATAAATGGCTTTGTGGTGGACTTTGAGATATAAGGTTATATATGTGTTACATGATCTATGCAATTCTAGAGATGACACGATAATTTTGAAACCTTGGAGTAAAAATATACAAATACAAATATAGATTGACGCTGGTCCAGTGATTCTGTTCTGAAACTAAATGCCAAAACCCATTGATACTGATATATCACTACACATCACCTGCACGTCATGCAGCACCACAACTGTAAAATTTGTCAATTGTAAAAACATTTTGGGCTCTATTTTTTGTGACTGACACCTGTAATACCAAATGCAGTATTTGTAGTTTCATAAGTAAATGACATACACCACAGTTAAGTTATCGTACTTATGTGTAAGATTACATACCTATGTGGTTTATGATTTTGTTTGTTTGTCTGACAGAATTGCATGATTATTGTGTATGATATGATTAAGCTAATTTTACTGTGGTTGAATTTTGAATGGTTTAGGAAAAGCAGTTTGTTCTTGAATAAGGCAAAAGACTATGGCATAGTATCTGTCTTCAAGGCAAGCTCTTAAGACAGCAGTATGCAGATGAGTTTTGTCCTGTTGGAACAGCACACCGGTATGTGCATTCAGAAAAGGTAGGTCACTAGTTGCAGGACCTCATTAATGTAACATTGGGCAGTCAAAGTGTAATGAAGAAGACCAAAGGAGATCTGGCATCATATATAATTGCACCCCACAGCACGACACCTGAGCTTCTGGATGTGTGATGTGTGACAACAAGCCGCTGAGCTTGCCACGATTGACGGTGCCTCCACATGTGAATTCATTAGTCATTTCCACCAAGGCAAAAGTGAAACAAGTGATGAAAATGACCCGCTGTCATTCCAAGTGACTCAATGACAGTCTGGCACAACACCATTGCTGCCATTGATTCCTTCTGTCTGCAACTATTTTTGGATGATGAGTGTATATAGGGAAGTTTCATTGATGGGGGAGGGTGAGCCAACTCATGATTGTATGCCTCCTGCAGATGAGAGGGCAAACAAAAAACACGAAGGGAGCAATCGAAGCTCAACTTTATTTATTAAAGCATTACATGGGCAATAAAGACATCTGTAGCTGGTATTTTTGCACGTGTGAGCTATCGCATGTGAAATAACAAGCACCACAGAAATTAAGTTCTCTAATATGTTATCAACAAAGAGAATTATTAACTAACTCTGTGTAAAACAACCAAGACGGCCATGGTCTTCACGCTGTTTGCAAATAATGGCCTATGAAAATTAAATTACGAAGGCCAATGTTCATGTCATTGAATCCACTGCACACTCCACAGAAACCAAACTGTTTATGTCATTGACATGGGACAAACAGGATTAGTGGGGTCAGATGACGGCTGAAGTATTAAATGATGAAAACAGCATCCGAAGAAGCCCAATATCACCATCACTCTCACACTCTTAAAGCTCTTCTTACCGCACTCAACAGGGGACTCACAGCCAAGGGATCTGCAGTTGTCTAGTTTACAATTTAAGGCAAGAGAAGAGCAAGTCAGCTGACAATTTGGAGCATTATCCTCCTCCACAGAGCAGATATGACTCAGCAAAAATGTGGGAAATTGTTTGGCCTTGGTTAGTTTCTGTTGACCTTAAAGCTGAGTGTTAAAATAAATAAATAATTAAATGAAGACCCCATTTCCACTTACAATATTGGGCATGGCAGGAGATGCTAGACATGCAAGCAGCTCTGAGGGGAAAAGCATGTTTGAACCTTGAGAATGTGAGGTCATTAACAGCATTCACTAAAGGTTCACCTGAAAGGTTCATTATTCTCAGTTTATGAAACACCAAATATAGAATCTGGTTATAGAACCTTGTTAGGACTCTAAACAGTTCTAAGTTCTAAGTTCTACAAGTAAAACTAAGTAACCCGTAAACCATTACATAAAAAAAAAAAAAAAAAACAACCACCATGCACCAGTGGAGTCTCTTTGAGCCTAATCAGGTATGTGCATGTACCTTGTCCTCCAGGGTACATGCAGCGGAAAGCCCTGCCCAGCTCCTCTGCCTGCACTCGGCCTGCTGGGGTCAACTCTCCTCCCCACTTCAGCACCAGCAGCAGCGATGGACCCTCCTTCAGAGAGTCTGCACTCCCAAAGGCACATACAAATACACAGAATTACATAGAAAGCAAGAATTTGTAAGCTCCAATATGTACATGTATATAAAACAGCTGTATTTTGTATACACAGTAAAACAGGGTGTGACTGGGGTTATCTGAAAATGGACAAAGGACACTTTGAGAGAATATGGAGTTTGTAACACTTTCAGTCAGTTTACTATTACAAGCAGCACACCACTTCCAGACTTATGGACTATGAATCAGGCTTCATAAGTGTGGCTTTTCTTGTGAGTGTGGCAAGTGACTGGGTAAGGTTAACACAAACTGACAAACTGGAGGAAGTGTGTCTCAGAGCTAGGCTAAAAATCTCTTCAGCTGACTAACCACCCCGTACGGAGAGGAAAGCATTACTGCCTGATCATATAGTGCCTTTCTAAATACCCAAAAATGCTTTTACTTGACCAAAACCAGTGAGAAGCAGCAGCTAATTGTGCACAGTGAACTCTCTACCGGAAATGTCCACCTGGAGGACTGCATCAAGCATTAGGGAGTTCACCAATCAGTATCTGGGTATACAGATATAGATTCACTCAAATACTTAAACACTCATTCACACACACATACAATCTAGAGTAGCCAATTCATTTTATGTCAATGTTTTTGGAACATGGGAAACCAGAGACCCCAGAGAAAACCCATGAAAGAAATGCATTCTACTGCATATTTGACCACTGTGTCATATAATCAAATACAAGAGACCTGCAGATACTCACCTTCCTCCTCACTGGATGCCTTTGGTTGGCCATTGGGCAGATACGTCAACTGCACTTTTCGATTAATGCCAGAAAAATGACCATACCTGAAAGACAACACACGGGGCAGGACACATATAGCCTTTTGCTAGCAGGTGCACTGAGGCTGCCATGTTTCTAAAACATGTCAGGCTGACCTTTCTGAAGTGGCAGGGGTTAATGTATGCCATGTGAACCATGCCAGGGCTGGCCCTACGCCCTCAGGGAGGCTCTGAGGAATAAAAGGGAACACAGCTGCTATACGGATGCTGTTTTGTTTCTCTTTACTTTAAAGGGTCGTTACAATGCTCTGGATGAAACATGGCAACTTAAACAAGAACATTTTAAACTACCATAGCCAAGAGCAACATGCCAAAAACAGAGATGGAAAGAGAGAGATGTCCGATTACATCTGATCCGACATCTGACTCTGCTGTAGTTTAAAATGTTCAATAAACCTGGTTGGGAGTCTGTTTTTAACCAAACTGAGTCTAAACCAGGTTTAGAGCATTTTTCAAAAGGTCACAGAGATTTCTTTATTTCAAACCAAGCATTCCTATATAACAGGTTACAGACATCATATAGTCACATGGTTATTATCAAAGTGCTGATCGATAATACTTTTTCCATCTATTTGTTAACAGTTAATCAAAGACCCCAAACAATGCTGCATATGTTATGAATGTGATGTATTTTGAATTGGCAAGGGAAGGGTGGGATTAAGGAGGGTGGAGTAGTCAGTTATTCAGAACACGCCTGTGGAGACATGCATCAAATATGGACTCGCACTGACTTTATTTCAAGAAATAAACAGAAATCAGGGAGCCCTCATTAACTCAAAATCCATTACAGTGTGAGAGGCTACAGGGCAATAGCTGTATTGTTTAGGCCTTCATGGGGAGAAATGCATTTCTACAGGCATAGCCTATGATGGTGCATACTGATTATCGTTCAGGCTGGACTCCCTGCAGAGAGTGTGGCCAGTAGAGATGAAGGGAGGCAGACAGAGGGGAAGAAGAGAAGAGAAGAAAGGAACGAATATGAGATACTGAACTCTGAGGGGAAACTGTTGTGGCAAGTCACAATGATTGCCATAATCAGGCTGTTTGTCTTAGAAATCACACATCACTTCTGATAGTGTTCATCTTTAAATATTCCAAATTATTTGGCAAATTAGACTAACAACTGATAAATTGATATAATTTAGATATAATAAGAATATCAGGTCAAAATTATTCACCCAAAGCTGTACAATGTACTGTTTACTAATCACAATTACTCTGTTCTGTGAAATTCCAAAAGCAGCCTTGGTGTTCCATGTTTGCATTAATCAATGCATTCACATGATCCCAATAAATAATTCTGGTCAAAATAAGTTGGGCTCACCATTAATCATTTTCTATCATGCAGCAATACAGACAAGTGACAAATCAAAGGAAAAACCTGAATAAACAAGTAAAGGTGTGGAAAAGCGAGTGTAAACCTGAATAAATGAGTGCAAATGCAACTACACACCTGACCAACTATATGCCAACACAAGTGCAAATGTGACTAAATTAATGTAAACCTGAATGAGTGCAAATGCAAATGTGCAAATGTATGTGCAAACCATGAATAAGATGACAAACGTGAGTGCAAACCTAAAAAAATGATGACACAGGTAAAAATGTAAATGATTGAATGAACACGTGAGTGCAAATGTCATGACACAATTATTTATTAGACATTTCACTATACTGTTCTGTAGTCACAAAGACTGCCTAACTGGCTAGTGTTTCAATAGAAACTGTGACTAAAATGGCTTCTGTGGCAAAATGGTTGGAAAGTGAGGTCTAGAGCGCACGTTCATTGAGCGTGATATGTAAGAAAAACATAACAGTATCAGGACGTGATCAGACTGTGTTTAATCCATAACAGTGAGATAGATATAAAGATAGGTGTGCACTGCTTAAACCCCTCATTAAAAAGATGAACGTATAATTGAGGGTTCAGTGGAAAACCAAAACACAGGGACTGGTCTTTAGAGACATGGACAAAACAGTGATATAGACTACAAACTGAAGAAGAACAGTGTTCCCTTTCCAGTGTGGTTACTAAGGTTTGCAGTTTTTCAGTGCAGATACTTTAAAGCTGTTGCAGTAGCTCATGATGATCAAACATCAGCACCTTCCTGAGACATTTATGATGGCTTTACCTTTCATTTGTTACCTGTCTGTATCTAGGAACTGCAATCTGAATGTTATCAGAGCTAAAAAGCAATAGAGTACATGAAGAAAGAGTGAAAGACAGAGTGAGAAGGGTGACGAGAAATAGCTAAAATTGCCAACTAGTGTCACTGTTAAATAAGCTCAAGTAATGATACTTGTTACTCACATCTCCAGGACCGTCTTAAGCTGCTCCAGTTTGGATTTCTTCTCCTCAATCTCACAATCATTGTGCTGACCCAGTTCAGCTAAAAGCTGACGGGCAATATCTAGAACTTCCTATTGACACAAATAAGATTTAGTGGTTTATGAATAGTTACTATAGAGGAAACCTTTAATAATACATAATGTGCATAGATCCAAGCACCTGATGTATTAAGGCTATTTAATTTAATAGATTAAAGGCTAATAGACTGGGACATTCAAAGTCTGTATTTAACACACATAATTTTAGAGGTTTTAGTAGAATTTGTATGTAATGAAGTGCAAAACAGCCCAAATTTTGGGCAATGATACCAATCACACTTTTCCCCCCAGACATCCTAATAAAAACAGCATATGTACATGTCCTTGGAAAACAAGCCAAATGAAACAGGATAACCTTGACACAGGACACTTCAAATCATAAACAACTCAACAGTGCATGTGTTCATGTCATATGTTGAGCAGTCAGTGGCCACATTCTAGAGGCCAGGAAAACGAAAGACGTTCCAGTGGATACAGTTCGCACATTCCCTGACTTAAATATCTAACGTGTTCCTTGCCTCTGAACTTGACCCTGACTCTTAGGAGGCTTGACCTAAGGAGGGTAAATTGGCAGACATGCTTATTTAACACTTGGATGTCACAGTTATCACCAGCAGTTAGAAAAGCAAACTCCATCCATTCATCTCAGTATAATCCATGGAGAAATTCTGCCCATGAGTTTTAAATTAATTGTTACACTGAAAAGAAAATACAATCCAGACCCAAACCTGTGTGTATATATAGCGAGAGAGAGAGAGTAAAGTATTGTTAGCAACTCTTAACAGAACCTTCTTTCCTCACCTGGAGCTGTTTTGGCTTCTTGAGCTTAAGCTTGCCAGTCTTGTAGCCACCATACTTTTCAAACAGGTCAAAGAACCTGAGAAAAAAAGAGAAAAAAAAAAGAACAGTAAGAGTGGGGCAGGGGTGGGCAATATGACAATATATGATTGTATTGTGATAAATCTGGTCATTGTAATATACCTTTCTCAGCATATCATGCACATTATCAGTGCTTAAAGACCACTGACCAACTGCAGATTTAATTACTATGTATTCCTGTTTAACTTCAGTAAAACACATTCTAAATAAAGAAGAGTTCTAAGTATAGATTATTATTTTGTAACATTTGTCCCCCAAAATGCCAATTACCCAATCCCATTAGGACTCCAGTTTTGTAAAAAAATGTCTTTGCATATTGTCATAATATTTCTACCATATCACCCACCATAAAAAGCACATAACGCGCATTCGTCTGTGATGAATTAGGATGCAACAGATTGAACTTACAGGGCATTCCTCACTTCCATCTTCATCTTTTGTTTGGGGGTGCGATCTCCATGGCGAATCACTGCTATCACACAGCGGAGCTCCATCCTGGAATCAATACAAAGGATGGATCAATACAACAATACAAAACTGCTGCTACTCTGAGGCATTTGTTTGCAAGGCTCAGAAAAAATGAAATACAAATACAGACTAATGAATAAATGTACTGAGTGAAACATACATGGTTCCTGAGGTAGTGGGGACAATAGGGATATCCTCTGCTTCCATGGGGATGGACCAAGGGATGTGGAACTGAGGAGCCAGCTCTCGCATTACCATGTTCCTGTGGGAGGAACTTGAATATTACACCAGTATGCTACCTAGATGACAATATACAGCAATCTAGTCATTTATAGGCAGTTGAGCCTTGAATATGTAATTGATCTATGAATATTTGTCTTGTGATAACTGCAGACAGACAATAAATTAACATAATATTGAACAGAAAAGCACTTATGAAGGGTTCTCGGATTGATGCCATAGAAGAACCATCTTTAAAAGGTTATGAAATATACACAAATCACCTATATGACCCGTATGACCACCTCCTTGTTTCTACACTTACTGTCCAGTTTATCAGCTCCACTGACCATGGTCAGAACCCCAGAGGACCACCACACAGCAGGTGTTAATGTAGGTCGTGGGTCATTCTCAGCACTGCAGTGACACTGACATGGTGGTGGTCTATTAGTGTATGTTGAGCTAGCAGGCATGGATCAGAGCGTTTAACCCCCTTAACATCCCTGCTGGAATGAGAACAGTCCACCAACCAGAATTTTCCAGCTGACAGTCCTGTGAGCAGTGTCCTGTGACCACTAATGAAGGACTAGATAATGACCAATATAAGCTGTACAGAAACAGCTTAGCTCCTTTTCTGACTTTACATCTATAAAGAGAAGCAATCAGGCAGGAGTGTCTAATAGACTGGACACTGAGTGAACAGTGGAGGTGATCATAGTGCTATGGCTAATCCATGTATTTAAAGGTCCTTTAATAACACTAATTCCAAAGGTTCTCTTGTACAAGAATGGTTCTCCAGTAGCATTGCTCAAAGAACCATTTGTAGCACCATTATTTTCAAAACTGCATGGAAGTACATCACCAGGATCAAATCTAGGCATAACTGACGAACATAAAAGACCACAAAGTAAACAAGACTTTTAAAAGCCTCACTTACCCCAAGACTTTGGCACAGTCGTCATAGTATTTCATGGAGTTCTTTACAAAGCTAAAACCATTTACATCACAGACAAAGGAGTGTCCATTTGCTCGGAGGAGGTCAAAACCGCACACTGTTTGCTGTGAGGAGCAGATATCAATGTCATATTATCATGTCACATATCAGTCTTTCAGAGTAGATGTTTGCTAAGAGAGTGTGGAAAAAATGACACACCTTGAAGGCCAGACACACTTTTCGGGCCACTAGTTTCTCCATAGCTGTGAGCATGACTGGATATCGTATCTCTTTCCCTTCACTGTCTCTCTCCACCTTCCCATCCAGAGCAGGAGACTTCCGGGCTTCTGCGTGGGCATAGTCTGGTCCTACTGTGTACACCTGTTATAGTGCCAGAGTAAAAGGTACATGACAGTGCGCACGGGATACTTGAATAACTGAATACTTGGTAAACCATTCATGACGGATGTATTCAAGGATCAAATTTAGTGTTTAGGTAGTAATAACACTGAACTGAAGGAAGACGTGGAGAAAAACTGTTAAACAAAAATCTTAAGGCTTTACTTTGACAGAAAATGACACTTAAATAAAGGTTTTTCTTCATCTTCAATGTTTGCCTTTATATTTTTCCTCATAGTTAATAGTCATTGCTTAACCCTTGAATCATTCTCAGGAATGAGTGCCCTTTATAAAGTGACCATCATCTGCCCCTGTAACACCTATTCAGGAGTATGATATTCAAAAAATATATAGTGTTAAATGTGAACTCTCTTTGCTGGCAAACACTGTTGTATATATTTCTGTGTTCTTTTAATTTGGAACAATATTAATACACTGAAACAAATGTAATCAGAATGTTAAAATCTTTTAATATTTAAAGAAGGAAGACACTTAACTTTAATTTAATGTGGTAAAAATAGGGCTGGACAGTATGGCCATATTTATATCTATATCAGGATATAAAGGTAAAATCGTTTAAAATTATTAAATAATATTTCCATCTTGCAGAAACCTTTTTTCTGTTCCCTTGCTTCCCCCCCCAAAGAGATGACAGTGTTGAAATAACAGGGTTAAATGATACTGAGGAGGACAGAAAATGCTGCAATATTATTCAAGAGTTATAGTATACTGATAACGGAACCATGTTTCTTAAAAGGGTACTATGCTGTGAATCACCCTCTCACAAACACTTCAATTTGAGCATCTGTAAGAGTTCATCTCTGTCCCAAACTTGCAAAGATGCATCAGCATACTCACTTTCACATCTGTACCATCTGTAGGCATAAATTCCTCATAAATGTAAGATCCAGTCTTACGAACGGTGCTCTCAGGGGAATACACACTGCTGCGGCTCCCAATCTAGACCATAAAACACAAGAACGTCACCCTCATTACGACAAAAAGGGCAGCTTTTCCGAAAGCACCTGAGAAAATACAACATGATTCCACACTCTACCTTCCTGAAGAGCCGCTGGCTGCCTCCTCCAGCAGAGGTTGGGTAATAAATGTATACGTTGTGGTCCTCTGCACAAACAGGCTTCTCCACAAACGGCTTGTGAAACACTTCCCCGTTGACTTCCACGTGGTCCTCTCCTTCTACCAGGTTACATTCTGACACACACACACACACACGTTATACTACAATGGTACACATATGGGTTCATCTTATAATTCCTCATAACTTACTGCAAAAAAGTAAAGGATAATTGAATAATAAGTGTTCAGATTAATAACTAAATAACTGGGCTGCAGAATGTTGAGTTTTCACACCTGGTCCAGACCAAGGTCTGATCTGAGGTTCATGTTTTTGTTGTTTATTTGCCCTGGTAAGATCTGGATTCTCAGGCTCGGCTATGTCTCTCTATACTGGACATTGATTTGTTTGTAGAGGGGTGCGCACATCGCGTGTCACAATCTGTCTTCAAAATGAGACATTCTTGTTCCTTTTATTTATGTTTATATGCTTTCTAATGTTATCTGGAGGTTTACAAGCAAAACTATTTTATTGCTGGTATAATGTGCTATGGTGCCTAAACCCCACTACTGTATATATACGTATATAGTTACGACCATTTGAAACAATAGTGAAATGTGTAGGAGGATCCTTTACCCTCAGGTCTATCAGGGTCCCGGTTCAACACAGCATAGCGTGGCAGGTCAATGCCCTCCTCCTTCAGTATGCGGTACACCTCCCTCCTAAAACGTCACTCAAATCATTCAGTAGTTTAGAGCAAAGCCCAAATTGGATTTAGATAAAAACATCAGAGGACTGCTTGATTTTCCACCCTACCTGTCCTGAATGAAGTACTGCATGTTGAGATCATTGATGAGAAGTGGGTTCCTCAATTTGGCATAACTCACTGCTTTATCCAGAGGAAATCCTTTAAATGCAACAAGAAAAGACAGCAAAAGTAACACTGACAACCATAGCGAACAGAGTAACCTATTCAACTTCATTATCTTCATTATACACTCCTACAATGCAGTGTGTTTGTGTTTTACCTTTGGAATGAAAGGAGATGAGACAGTCACACAGAGGCCAATTCTCGACCGGCTCATTGAGTATGACGTCCTCTGGGAAGATGACCACAGTGATGTACTCAAACTTGCAAAGCCTCTCCATGATCTGGGTCATGGGCTTGGAGTTAGATTTCTTCATCATGGAGCAGATCCCCACCACAATCTGGCGCTCTGAGGCCTTCATAAGATGGCAGAACATTAAAAATCTAAAGCTCTACAAAGTTGCTTTATAAACCTGCTTTAAACTGGTATGTGTATTAATGTATATCACTGACTTTGGATTCGATTGCATAAGATATCTGAAAACTGCATTAAAACATGATATGAACTTCAGTATTGACAGAACAACAATGAAGAACTCTCAGGGTCCTTTCACACCTACTTTGTTTGGTCTGGACTTACGTATCTTTCAGACATTCAAAATTGAAGGTATGAAAAGGGTCACGGACCACAATCTGGAACAAAGCACCAGAATTTGGTCCAACCTAAAGAGGTGGTCTGGGTTCGGATCAAATGAATCATGATCCAGTCCGTTTGTAGTGTGAATTTTCTTTTTTAGGTGGTTTAGACCTTCTGACCAATTACAGGAAGTTGAGACAGGCTATCGTCATAGATCAAACAATAGTAGGTGAAAAAAGTGGCATTGTGCCGAAATCTGAGCCCCGTTCATGTGCATAGGTGATGATGACAGGATGTAGTGTGCTCGCTAAACTGCAGTGTGAAACAAGGACAAACTGGACCAAAATAATTAAAGGCAAAGAAACAGCAACCTTAGTCCAGACCTTGCTCAACACTTTCCAGTGTGAAAACAACCTTAGAAATTAACTGACTTTCAATTTTGATATAATTTTCAGTATCCAATACTGATGTGATACCAGTACTTATGTAATAAATCATATACTTCACCATGTGGCAGAGACTTCAGGTTTGACTGATCTTCAGATTATGACCATGTTTTAATTTAAAAGTATGTTGTATCTGCATTTTCAGTTTCAAAGAACTATTAAACAGTTCAAAGCTCAAACAGTTTATGAAAATTGATAATGTACTGTTTTTGAGAAAAAGTGCAAACATTTAGATGCTTTGTATTGATTAGATAGAAAAGGATATTTCTCAAGTTATTTGCAATACTTGACAGTAGTCCAAATAAAGTAAAACAGCTTTGTTAATATGGGGACCAGTATCCAATATCCGATCCTTATATCAGATTGGTGCATCCCTAGCTTTATCTTTAATTATTAATATTGCTAGTTGCCTTTGAAAAAACAACTACCATTATCCACCTTTAACTATTAATATAACAGTTATGTACCAATTAATAGATCAGATAATCATCTAATCTATAAGATTTTAGGTACAACTAGAATGAATACATTTAACCAGCCTAAACTGGTTTCCAGTTCAATATCATACCATTTCCACCATATATCAGTATCTGTTCTTATATATTTAAAAACGTTTTAATATGCATTTATGAAGTCAGTGAGCACAGAGTACAGGTCCCCTGTACTGAAAAAAACTGTTGGCTTTGTTCCATTTCTTATCATAAAATTAGCCTTTCTCAAGCCTGCTCCTGGAGGCACCCCTGAACTGCACAATTTAGAGCTTTCTGTGCTCCCAAAACACCTGATTCAATTAATCAATTCATTAGCAATCCAAGTGTGTGTTAAAACAGGGAATCTGCAAAAACATACAGGACAGGTACGTATCCAGGGCCAGGTTTCAGAAACACTGATGCCAAAATAAATCTAACATTACATTTCCTCAAGTGTGGCAATAGCAGCAGTGCTGTTTTACGAGATGCAGTGTTATCATTGATGAAAATTGGCAATACAGCTAGAAAAATCAACAGTGTTGAACAACACCAATGACAGTATAGATGATACACCACCAAACTATTTACCAGATCATCCTCGTCCTCCTCTTCATCATAGAGACTTGAACTGCTCCTCATGTTTGCACGGTCCACTTCTTTACCCTCATTATCCTCAAGGCCCACCAGAAACTGGGAGACCTTGCGAAGCCCGCCCTCCTCTCCTGCTGACTTTGACATTCCATGCACGTGTCAGCCAAACACTCCAAGTTTCATTGTACCATCAGTACCGGAGTGATGGTCTCTGCTGCTCCTGTCTTCTGTTTCAAGGGTGAGGTATCATCTTACTGACCTAATCGGCTTTGTTCACACTTCAGGACAGTGGTGAGCACATTCTGGTGTCTGTGAAGCTGCAACAAAGTAAGAGGCAGAAAATCAAGATCTAAAAATCAAAGCACAAGTTTGCTGTTAACAAAACCTGGCCTTCACAGCAAGTCTTAGTAAAGTCCAGTGCTTCTTCAGCAGTACTGCAGTCATGCGCCATGCCCACCAGTATGCTGACGGCAGGGGAAAAGGCATCACATTGCAGTCTGTTGGAGATATGTAGTCACACAGCACTGTATATCATATCACATTTCAGCATCCATGCAGATAGCACCTACTGTTGCGCAAGCCAAACTGGGTTGGCGTGTGGTCAGAAGATAATGTGTTCCAACTATTCCACCAGGTGTTGCAACTATTGTGCCTATTCTACTGAGACTCACCTTAGCACAACTGTGCACCAACAATTTATCTACCTTCACCCTTAAGCAGGTTCTTTTGCACTCATGCTCTTAGCCAGGACTATATTCAGCTTACAGAATATTACATGACCCGTCTATGAGTGTGAGTGCGAGTGTGAGAAAGGGGGGGGTGAGAGGAGATCAAATACTGTGTGCTGTGCTTCCCAAAGATAACTCATCACGATGTAAGTGTTGACAAGCAACACTAAGTTGACAGGAAGTTGCTCTCACTAAGCCAGCATCAGGCTACACTACCTCAGATAAACAGTCATAAATAAATATAGGAGTACTTACAGCTTACTACTATTCACAGAGGAACCACAGCACATTCCAAGATCCTCAAAAAGATGTAAGGTGATCCAGACAGGCCTACGGAATATCCACCAATGTTAGCACTAGCCTGTACCCAATTAACAATGTCCATCAGAAGACTCATACGTGACTGATATTTCCCCTTGGCTGTCGGTGCAGGTCACTAGAGGACAAGTTGGACATTCCCATAAACACATGCTAGGAGCTCAGCTAGGAATGTTGGGAGCATTTTCATCATATTTAAGAAAAACTACTTAGGTGTGGGCATTCTCAACTTTTTTTTTAATTGTAAGGTGTGGTTATACCTTCAGATGGGGGGACTGACCAGCATGCTCCTGGCAGGCTAATGTAAAAAAATCTGAATTTGAACAAGGCATTAAAGTGGGTGACAGATGAATAAGACATTCCATTCCCAAAGTTGTGCAGGCACTTAACATTCCTGGATCCAAAAGTGTCACGTGCAGGAAAACATCATAGAAGGCACTACCACCCACAGTGGACAGCACAATGGGTGTCCACAGGTGCACAAGGATTGGAATCTGTGGCATCTGGCTAGATTTATCAGAGAAAACAGACAAGCGACTCTGGTAGAAATCATATCCATTTACCTTTAAGGCATTTGGCAGATGATCTTATGCAGCGAGATTTTAAAAAGTGCTTTGCTGTTAACTCAGAAGATATCCTTAGCTACTTAGTAAAGGCTACAATGCAGAGATGCCTCAAACTTGGATGCGGACGAAAACAAATGTCACACTGAAGACCAACAAGATTCAGAATAAATATAAAGCTTTACTGAGTTAAATGTTCTTGAAAGAGATGGGACTTCACTCTGTGTTTGAAGACAGTGAGTGACCACCAAGGGAAGTTCATTCCACCATTTTGGTGCCAGGACAGAATAGAGTCTGGATGCTTGTCTTCCTTGCATCTTGAGGGATGGTGGGTCAAGCCGAGCTGTACCTGATGCTCAAACGTCTCTTGCTACAGACCGTGTTTTGACCATTGCCATCAAGGCTGGAACAAGCACCTTAGTGGCCTCTCTAGACAGAAAAGGTTGAATTCTTCTGAGTATCCACATTCAATTCAGGAGGCACCACATGCATATACTGCAGTAGCATCCATGGAATTTGGGAGCAGACGATACACCAGAGTGGGTCTGTTAATCACATCATCAGACATAAGACTATGGATCCAATTGTCAAAAAGGCACTTTGGAGGCTTGCAGACATTCAATACTGTTCTGTCGTGTACTGTTATGGCATGGTTTGGGTCCAAAACATGTCCTTAAATGCTTGGTGACCATTTGTAAAGGTAAAGGTAAAAGGTGCTCATGGACCCACTGTGCTTGCACGCAGGAATTTGTCCTCCGCAATTCACCTATCCACACACAGTGACGCACACTAGTGAATTCACACACTAGGGGGCAGTGAGCACACATGCCCAGAGTGATGAGCAGCCCTACCCACAGTGTCCAGGGAGCAGCTGGGAAGTTATAGTAAGTGCCTAGCTCAAGGGCACTTCAGCCATGCTCTGCCAGTTCAGGGATTTGCCCCAGCAACCTTCCAGTCACAAGAATGTTTCCCAAACCACCAGTGACCACACATGCCCAGAACAGTGGGCAGCTCCATCCACAGCACCCATGCAAAATTACATTACACCAAACTAATTACATCCCTCTACCTTTTCTGAGTCAGTGATGACCTACCAGCCTGGGCTGGTGAAATGCTAACAATAAGAGCTCCTCTGCTCCATCTGAGAAGGACACCGAGTGGTGGTTTGATGTGCAAGAGGGGTACCATGCATCAACACTACCAATGTATAAATTCCTTGTTTATATTTCATCTGAAATTAATAAGGCCCCACTGCAAATAAACATTGGCCTCATTTGTTTTTCCTGGAATAAATGAATAAAAACTAGGAAGTAATAAAAAATAAGTAATCAACTAAGAAAAGAGACCCTTGTGCACAAAGCAGCCTACACACTTGTAGGACTCCAGCCTTTCCAGTATTTCAGACAGATTAATGTGTTGGCAGTATGACTGCACAATGCCCATCAACGTTAAGTGAAAACACAACCAAATAGTCTTTTATTCTGCATTCAAAACACGTGACGTTAGTCCTTGTAACTTCCAACACTAAATGGATCCCACATAATCCAAAAAGAATTCCTGTAATTGCCTAGAATTGTTCTCAAAATCACTCTGCGTCAGAAAATCCTGTTTCCTTCTCTTTCCCTTGAGGCATTTGCCAAAAGATTAGAAGCCAGTCAACCAGCATTGACATGTGCTGCTGTAGTCTGGTGCCTGTGATTAAAGCAACCAGTCACTCAGCCAATCACTCTGACCTTTGAGATCATATCCTGCAGAGCCCCTCCATTATGATAGGGAGACTGCCAGCCCTTCACACTATAAATAGTGGCCACTACAAAAAGATAACAGTTTTAATACTATATTATTGTAATTACCTCCATAACTACCATTTCAAATGGCTAGTTTATAATGTTATCTGACAACTAGATTATTTACAAAGTGAGCAATATATAATTCTAATACAGCTCTAAATTATCCCATGTTATTTATTAGATAAAAAATATTGTAAAAGATAAAGTCTTTCAAAATGTGCCGATGCACACAAGCCTTTTGATAGCTTTTTCATAGCCTTCCTTATATGGTAAAGTATTTCCCTTAAGTGTGCATTTCCCCCCTTTGTATCCTACAACACAGCCAAGCCCAAAAGCACAGCACGCATTACAACATATGAACAACCTGACTATACACTAGTAATGCTACTAAATTTCCAAAATCATTACCCAGTGACTCAGTCACTGCAGGCATATGTGAGACCGGAAAAGTTAAACAGCCAAGTCTGAAATTTCCATACTGGCAGCCAGTCTTTTCTCCATTACTATCCAGCATTAATGGGCTATTCAGTTCCATTCAAACACAGATTTACTGATCAGTGTGTATTTACAGAACATTGTGTCATTAAAGATAGGCTCCTGTTAGAAAATCAGAAATCCTGCACTGACTTGTTTAAAGAAAAGCATCCTGGTACAGTCAACAAGCATCTCAGTATGTAGGCTGACTAAAGTGTTTCCAAACCTCGTTTTTGAGTCTCCCAACACATATTTTGGATTAATCTGTGATCTCACACAATGAGTATTTCTTAAACCAGGACTGCTCAGGTAACATACATTTATAAAATAAAATAAAAACATCATGAGCAAGTGCATATTGGGCAGATCTCACTTTTGGCTAAAGTTATCCAGGTTTACTTACAAATTCTGCATCTAAATAAAAAGCCTGTCAGAGCTGAAGTGAGTATGTTACAGCTTTGAAAACAAATGAACACAAATGAGCTCTTCAGGATAAGAGCCAAAGATAAAGACCAAGACTAAAGTGTAATTCAGTGCATGGGGTGGGCAATAGGGCAAATGTAATACTTGATGCTTTCAAAATATTTCTAGAGAGACTGCGATGATCAGGACTATTGCCACCCACTGCGCTATCCACTCTGGGTAGTAATGCCTTCTAGGACGCATTCCTGGGTCACGTGACACAATGTTAAATGCCCATAATGGAAATAGACACCCACCATCACGCCATGCTCAAACCCCGATAATTCACCAGTGTGCTGGCTTGTGTTCCACCTAAGTCACAAAACAACACCTCACAATGTATAAAGGTGTGGGTATTCCCAGGCTGTCCCCTGGGGTAACAGCACTTCTGTGGCACTAATGGTGCCACTGTGCGAATTTCAGCATCTTTTGAAATCCATGTCTATTCTGAAAGGAGGCAAAAGTTCTACAGAGTAACGGAAAAGCTTTCTTTAACTGTTAACAATACTGGACACTTGGAGCCCAAAAACTGCCATGCAATGCACTTTGAGTGTGGAGAACTCTCATGGTTACGGCAGTTAGTTACTGAGGAGTCGATTATAAATGAAAAACAACTGGACAGTGACCGTCAATGTTTATGACAATGGTATTGTACAGATAAAAACCAATATCCAATCTCCAAAACAGCAACTTTACAGGAAAAAGGAGGGAAAGGAAGTCAGCATGAAAAGGTCACTGACAAAAGATAAAGAGCAGCCAGATTCACATTTTTATCAAATATGTAACTGAACATTTCACGAAGACAAAACTGAGCAGACTGGGGGTCTCCTATAACTATATTTCTAATGTTTACAAACGATTCATCGTCCAGACACCAACCCTTTCCTGAAGCGTTTGGGGACCAAACACACTCCAGTCAGACATGTCTGTCCGCCTGAATCAGCACCAAACTGAGTGACAGAAAGTTTCCACCTCACTTTATTCGTATAAACTGTTTTATAGGACACACAGCTCTGATACCCCACCGACACACACCTCCTCACACACACTGCAGATAAACACCACTGCTCTCAGAACTCTAGTGCTGAAAGTCCGCCCTGAACTGAAGTCAAGAGTGTGTAAACTCGGTCTATTCTTCCTTTAAAGCGCTTCGTTTCGCGTAAAGAGAAGATGAAGGGAAACTAGAAGACACTGTTACTCACAGAGGAAAAGAGCTTGTGGCTGACAGCTGCAACTTCCTGTCCTCCTGCCAATACAGCTCAATATAACTAAAGCAAGCACACACACACACACACACACACAAAACACTGGCAAACTTCGTTTGAAGTGTGCTATTGCGTTCAGAGGCTGTAGATAATTGACTGCCACCTACAGCTCAGGCGAGGAAGATAAGAAGGTCTGACACGAACTACAGCGTTTCACAACAATTTAACCTTTAGGGGCCAATCGTACGGGGTGTTTTCATTGTTTGACGTACTTTTATTTTCCAAAATGATAATAATTAAAGACATATTTATATGAGACAGTCACACTAATGTCCCTTCATTTGACAAGCAAACATAAACATAAACAGAATTTAGACATTTGTATGAATTTCACCATGTTATGATCTCAGAAAATGACCTAGCACCTACCATTATGTGTGTAGTTGTTGTTTTTTTAAAATGATAAAAAATTCTTTTGAAAATTGATTAGTGTTGAGTGTTGATGAGTGTTTTAGAGCTGTAAATACAATACATTTTGAGTTATTTGTAATGATTTGCTTTACCAGGATATTTATTATAATAAGCTTTTCAAAATACTTGACAATGAAATAAAAATCCGACCTTAATGTCATATATTATTTTTGTTATTTATATATGCATCAGTATTATCGCGTCTCAGGACTTTTATTCTGAAATATGAACACTGTGTGAGCAAAGCAAGAGAGCAAACAGCCCCTCCTTTCTCGTTTTCTTCTGTAACTCAACATCCGAGTCAGTGACATCATCTCACTGATCAGTCAGAGTCTGCATGCAGGTGAAGCATAAACAGGTGGACAAAACAGTAAACAGGTCCTGGAAGCTTTAAACTGGGATTTAATTCAGTTGGAAAGTGGTGAAATTAGCTTGATTACTCACTGATAATTCATCACACATAGGGCCAGACTGGGTAAGTCTTATAGTTTGTATATGTATATCATGTCTGTAGGTTATTCTGATCCTGAATTATGAAGCCTAGAAAACATGAATGTATCTTGGGTTGTAATAATTGGGTTGAGCATTTGGCTGTGTTATCATTAACCATTATCATTTTCTCCTAAAATTACTGAAGGCTAGATTGATAGACTTTGATTCAGACATGAGCATGTTGCCTTCCTGCCTGAATCCTGTATAAGTAAGCAGCATTTCTTAGGTTTCAGACAAAGCCTTGGCAAACATTGTACGTATCAGTTAGTTTACTCATTTAGAACAAGGCCAAGAAGACTTCTTAGTGATTAAATATGATTTTATCATATTTATGGAGAGATTTATTTCAGCTTTTAAAAAGCTCTTTAATATTAATGTTTCCATTACTTTTCTGTAAAGCAAACAGTAAACACTTGATGAATCATACTGTAATAAGCAGCCTGGCAAGTTCAACCTTGTCAAACTGGTTATCCTGGTTGATCCTCATAGGTCTTGACCAATAATGGGTATGTTAAGGTTGAGGTATAAGATCAGTCATTGGTTTAGCTGGTCTACAAACATGATCAACCTGACAACTACTATGACCAAGCTTGACTATTCTGTTTGTGCAACATATCCAGCATCACCAGCTGAGCAAATTGATCAACAACACCAAACTGGTTGACTAGAATAACCAACATGACCAGAAAAAACCAGCAGGTCAATCACTAGCATGATCAGCAAGACCAAGCTGGTCAACCAGCATAACCAGCAAAACCAAGCTGGTTGGCCAACAAGTCACAACAAGTAGCCTGTTGACTAACATCAAAGATCAGCTTAGACCATCTAAAACCAGCTGCCAACAAAAGCTGGATTCCTCAGATTTTATAACTGCTCTTTTTGTATCTAATGTTTAATTAAACTTATTTAACTTATTTATTAATTGTTTCTCTCAGAGTGAACTTTTACAACACTCCATTATTCATTATTATAAATTAAATTGTCTCAACTTAATGTCAGAGCTTCTAAAGTGAACATTGTCTACGTAAAAATGAATCAGAGATTCTAATTCAGATGGCCTAATCTATACTGTACTGTACTTACTGGTTGTATAGGTGATTATATTTAATGGGTTATTGTATAGTGCTGTGTACAGTGTACTGTAGTGTTTATTGTACAGTGTTTTCTATCTTTTGTTCATGTAGCACAGGACTGTCAGAAAAAAATTATTTGAACTTTGACTTTGTAATCAGACTAGAAGATTGCAGTTGCAAGCAGGGCATCTCAAAGGGAGTGTATCTTAGTGTAGGGTAAAGTGCATACTTTGCATGCACATTATATGTCAAAATGATTGAAAGGAGTTCCGCCAGCTACATTAAGTTCTACCCATTGAAACTACTGTGTTCTCTAGATATAATGGTGCTCCATCTAATTCTTTTGGGATGAGTTAAGGAGCTGGGGATGAGGCAGAATGGTAATCATCCAACATCCTGGCCTCACTAATGCCCTCTTTGTTGAATGCGATCAGATCTTCACAGCAATGCTCCAAAATCTAATAGAAAGCCTTCCCTGGAAAGTAGATAGTTACTCCAACAAAACAGGATAAACTCTTTTGCCTTTAATTTCAGAAACAGTTGTCCCAATACTTTTGTCCCTTTAGTGTTTGAGGTCCTGGGTTCAATTCCCAGCATCTCCACTGTGGCAGTATGTGGGCAGTGGTGGCTCAGTGGCCCTTAGTCCTCTTTCATTTAAGAAAACATAAATAAAACATCAGTCAGTCAGTCATTTTCTGAGTTGCTTCTGGTTAATCCAGAGCCCACCTGGAGTCATATACAAAAATGTATATTTATATAATAAATATAACATAAGTATAACTACAATATGTCTTTTCAACATAGGACAATGTGGAAAGAGATAAGTGAGAGGGAACCCCTTTCAGCGATTGTATTACTCCACTATGTATGTTGTCATTTAGTCAATTCATAGCAAGCTGCTAAACTGTCATAAATGATGGCATATATTATCCATGCTAACAATAACAGCCAAAATGCTGTTAAATATAGATTTATAGATTTTTTTTAACATAATAAACAAATTTTGCTAAATTATACTTTTAATGCTGTTATTGGACAATTATGTAATAAGCCAATTTCGAAGCTTTCGAGGTATTGGCATCAACAACAACAGCACATATAACATGGTGATTAATGATTATTAACATCATGATTTTAAAATAACTTATACATCGTGCCAAGCATTTAGACCAGTAGCATGTACAGGTATAGGGTTCCGCTTCTGCCCCATCTCCATAATACCCCCTTTCATTTGAATGGAACCCAATAAAGGGCACTTTTCCCTGTGATGGACAGTGAAAGGCTGTGTGTCAATACCCCAGTGAGCAGGGGAGATGGGGAGTAAGTCAAAGAGAGCCTGTTCCAGCTCCAAGTCTACACCATACACGAGCTGAGTGATGACTGTAGGGCTGGGGGGTTGGGGGTTGGTGGGGGTTGGGGGAGGGGGCTAAGAGAGAGAAAGAGAGAGGCCTGGTATAGCTGACAACCTGCAAAGGGTCACTGAGGACATTTCTATTTACAGATCAGACCACTAGGGGTGTAAAAATGCACTGATGATTGTGAACATAAACATTGATCTGAAGATGTATAAATTTCAGCATGTTACAATCATCAGTCAGTGGAGATTTAATGTCATTCACTGAATCAGTCAAAGTCAAACTGAATAATTGCAGGTAAGAGCTTTACACCTCTTCATTTTGGACAGTATATGTTTGCATTGCAGACGTCACAATATACCTGCATCCTTTAACAATATATTATTGTTGCTGTCACGCAAATACATATATTTTTGGACATAATTTGAATCTGGCAGTTATTCTTTATATTGTGTAAAATATTCATGATGAATGGACCAGTAGAAAATCCTCCATAGAAATGATGTTAAATATAATCTTTTTACACTGACACTGATATTCACTGAATTTGTGAATATGTTTTAAATTTATGCAAAAGTTTAGGCACCCTATTCTATGTATTCGTTGAATTTCTAAGTTCTCTTCAGAGAACATACATACTGCACATAATTATTTTAGATTTTGAGAAGTAAAGCATTAACTATAGAGTATGCCTTGCTTGAACACCATTAATTCACTTTGTCTTGCCAGGTTTCAACTTCACTCACACAATAACACCTCTTAACTTATCCCATGACCTTTGGGATGTCTCTGTACATTGTGTTAAATTTGTGCCTTGACATTTGTGTTCTGTGCTGGAATTGTTTACCTATTTACACCTATTATTATTACCCATATTACTCATTGACATTTGTTCAGGGGTGCTTAAACCTTTGCATAAGACTGTACTGTATATATATATATATATATATATATATATATATATATATATATATATATATGTCAGAGTGTTGAGTAACAAAGCAATGTACTAGTGCATGTTGCGTATAACACTGATGACATTGGGAACACTCCTGGGAAGTGTAACACTACACTGATGGTCATCCCCAAGTCCATGACACAAATATTATATATAGAGCAGTACTGAGACTCATTTAGTCATTATAATGTAAACATTACATTCACACATATAAATTCTCATTCATTCAGGAGGAAACCTCTTATCTTCCGAAAAGGAAGACCTCGTGGCTATTGTTGTCTTGTATCTTACAAATTGTATTATAGTTTTCTGCTCTTGAATTGCTGAATTAAAAAAGCTAATTTCTGTAAGTTCTCTGAGACTTATTTACCCAGTGTTTGGTCACAGACAGCCATGCATACTGTATCCCATACGCAACCCACCTTCAGACTGGGAAAAAAAAAAAAGCTAGATCAGCAGTTTTCCACAGGCTTGAAATTTGTCACCTGAAAGAAACTGACCACTGTTAACAGTCTGCTCTCACTCTCTACTCAAGCATATTCACTCATGAATATGAATTTTCATTGACGACAGACAGGATTTTCATTTACAGACAGACTCTAGAGCAAATAGACCCGTGGAGGAGACGTTTAGGTCTGAATAACACCTCTTAGGACTGAAAATGTGCGCTTATACTGTACGTGCAGAGAAGCCATACACAGAGAGCCACAATACAGTGTGGCACAGTGCAGACTTTGTGAAAGCCATCCGTGTGTGTCCCCCCCCTCCTCAGTGGGCTCAACCTGCCTGGCTGCCAGTTACTAAGCTACTGCCTGTGTCGCTGTGGTAACCACATTTGGACTCAGTCTGCTACAAGGTTGGCTTTCTGGTGCTGGATATTGAGCAAGAAACCATTACTGTAATACATTTACTGGCACAGAGCTTAACCCTTAGAAATCACAGGTTATCACTAGTGATAAAAAAAAGACAGCTATGAATTTTTTTTCCTCATTGAAACAACATGTGAATTTAGTGTTTATAAGTAGAAATGGAAGTGTTGTAACATATGAATTGGATGGAAATGATTCCTGGACATATTTGGACATCAAAACAAACATGTCAAAATACAGAGGAAGGGTTCTGAGTATCTGAGGGCTTCAACATTCTTGTGCACAAGCACTATGATTTGAGGTTTGCAGGTTCGGACCCTGGGTCATGCTGCAAAATATTGAGAAAGAAAAGAATCACATATGAAAACTACAGTCATTGCCAAAAACTTTGAAAATGGCACAAATTTTGTTTGCCACCTCAGTTTTTTGTAAAACCTTTTATCGGATGTTAATTTGATATAACGAATTACAATTACAAGCTCTCCACATGTTTATTGAAAAACACATCCTGTTTAAGCAAAGACAAAATTAACAGAGTTGATCCATCTTCTTTAATACTTCTGCAGTTCACCTCTGCATGCTGGATATCAGCTTCCGGGATTGATGTTGCTTGCTGGTTTGCTCAATTGAGGCTTGGACCCGGATTTCTATAAAGCTGCTTTGTGAAAACTCCTTTGTTGTAAAAAGCACTATATAAATGAACTTTGTTTGATTAATTGATTGATGACAATCCATTCTTGCCTAATCACTGCTTGGAGTTGATTAGAGTTTCTGAGTTTTTGTTTGTCCACCTTCTTTTTGGTGGACCTTCTCAATGGGATTGGGATCTGTGGAATTTCCTGGCCATGGACCCAACATTTCAATGTTTTGTTCACCGAGCCACTTGGTTATCACTTTTGCCTTGAGACAAGGACATTTTGGGCAAACCCGCTTCCCTGGATGAGAAGCAGCCACACATATGAATGGTCTCAAGTTGTTTCACTGTTGGCATAAAACTCTTGGTAGCACTCACCTTTTCTTCTTCTGACAATCATTTTTCCCGATGTCCCAAACAGTCTAAAGGGGACGTCATCAGAGAAAATAACATTACCCCAGTCCTCTGCAGTCCAATCCCTTTACTTCCTGCAGAATGATAGTCCGTCCTTTACATTTTTCTTGGAGAGAAGTGGCTTCTCTCCTGCCCTTCTTGACACCAAGCCATTCTCCAAAAGCTTTCATTTTACTGTGCAATCAGATGCACTCCCACCTGCCCTCTACCATTCCTGAGCAAGCTATGCACAGGCGGTGACCCGATCTGCAATTGAAACACTCTCCTTAAAGTTCTTGATAATATGATAAATGGGTGATTGCTGTCTTACTAGCAGCGATGTGCTTGCCTGTGAAATCTTTTTGATCCAATGCAATAATGACTGCACATGTTTCCTTGGAGGTAACCATGGTTAACACAAGAAAAGTTAAAAGCACCACTACCCTTTTAAAGCAACCAGTCTTCTCTTCTAATCAGCATGACAGAGTACCAGCCACTCTCCTTGTCCTCATTAACCTTGAGCTAACAAAATCAACACTGAAAGGTCATTTTGTAGGGCTGAAATGCAGCGGCTGGCATGCAGTAATTTATGTGATAAGGTCATTTCCATGGCAGGGAATGACTCGGCACTTAATTGCAATTCACTGCTGATCGCTCTTCACAATCTAGAGTTAACACAAATTCCCACCATAAAAACTGAGGCAGCAAACTTTGTGAAAACCAAAGGTTGTGCCATTCTCAACTCGTACATATGGATACAAAATATAAAACGAATGTTAATGTAATTCTTCATGCTAACAAGTAATATTAGTAAACAGACCATAGACTCATGTTTATGTATCCCACCACTCTGATATGACTCCCTCACATCCAACACACATGGGAGACGTGACATCTGTCAATCTGGTGAGGTAACAATAACTTGAAGTTTGAAGTTGAAAAAATGAGTCAGGTTCCCAGCCACCATCCTGTCCTGGATCCTCAAGTAAAACAATGAAAAAATCACCTGCATCATTCATAAATTAAACCTACAGCATAGTAGTCTAGCTCTACACAGCAATCATCAAGTCTATCATCTTCCATAACTGTGTGCATTAGCATTGCATCTGCACAAGCTTAAGGCAATCTACAGCTCATTATCTTCTGATCTGGAATCCTATCATATGTAATCTGTCATCCCACGAATACCTGTACTGGAAGCAAAAAGTTGACAAGCTTACTGATACTTCCATTGGGTGTTGATTATCACACTCACACAAACACACACACTACCCACGACACAATCTGAAAATAGATTGTATTCTTGAAACAGTCTTGGCTGACGTTAAGGCTGTTCTTGCCTGTACCTGGTGAAGAATCTCCAGAGTCCTAAATTGTTAGTTACTGGTTAAAAGGTTAGTTTACTAGTTAAATGTTTAGTTACTGGTTAAATTGTATGTAACTGGTTAAATTGTTTGTTTACAGCTTAAATGGTTAGTTTACTAGTTAAAAGGTTAGTTTCCTAGTTAAATGGTTAGTTACCCGTCAAATTGTAAGTTACTGCTTAAATTGTTTGTTTACTCTTAAATGGTTCTTTATAATGATGGAAATCATCAAATGATTGTTTAAAGATCATTTATATAAAAAAAGAAATGGTGCAAATAACAAAAAGGATTCCACCATTGGTCAACATCACAATTACAAAAATTAAGCCAAACGAACCATACAATCTATTAGAAAAAATAATTAATTTAGACCTAATTACCCAGTAAAGCCAGTCAAAATCACCAGGACGTACTCCTAACACAGGCAAACTGTTTGGACAGTAGGCCATTTTATACATAAAATTAGAGAGTGAAGAGAAGGAAAGAGTGAATATCTTTTCCTCTGCTTGAGTCACAGCCAGTAAGCAAAATGAGTCACCTGAGTCAACTGAGTCTGGAGCACAAAGCAGTCATATAAGGCCATGAGGACTGCTGCCATCAATGTTTTACTATAACATCTTTAAAATGTAGGTAGCAACTATTTAAAGGAATATATAATATACAATCTTAGTTCACTTGTTTAAAGAGGTAGAACTTCTTACTGAATTTCACAGACTCATAATAAAGCAGACTAGGTGGTCCATGCCAGCTCATAATGTTTCTAATAGAATGTGGAACATGTACCGATTATTGTTAAGAATGCGGGCTCTGTTTGACTCAGCTGTAACAGATATCCTGTTTCCAGTAAGAACCCAGTTTAAAACAACATTGTTCCACATTCCTTTACCATATATGACCTCTATATTTTTATTTTCAACAACAGACTATTAGGGCCTGCTTGTGTATTACTTCAAGAGTTTTTAATACAACTTCCTGATCTGGGAATGTTATGGCAGATGTCTGACCAGTCTGATTAGACGTTTTAGACATCTGACAGATTTGGAGACACCTTAGTCATAGAATAGCCAAGCCCAATATATTTTACAGGTTCCCCTTCAATCAACACAGCTGATTTGAGCAAATAATTAATAAAGCCTTCCTGAACTTATTCATATTGTAGGATTTGATGCACATGATATTAAGTCTTACTCTGCAATTTCTCCTGGTGACATCATCATTATAGAAAATATAAAAAAGTGTATATACATGATATAGCCTTAGCCTTAAAAAGGGCTCTTTGGGGGTGCTTTAGTAATATATTTATGGTTCTATATAGAATCACAGAACCATTTAAATATTTAATCACTTTTTCATGTATAAGAAAATGTTCTTTAAGTCTCACAAACCGAGATCCACACTTTGAAGGAAGTTACACGCTGGCTTCATAACTTCAGATCAGACCTACACATATAATGATATACATATAACAAACTTATATAACTATATAAATTTATATAACAAACAACACTTACTTATGGTGTTCTTTTCATTCTGGGATGAATTATAAGCAAGTAATCCAGCTTAGAAAACAACTAAAATTCACTTGTTTGCAATTGAACTAAATTCCAGTTTAAATGCCAAAGAAGTCTTCCAGTGCATTTTTACAGCTCTGTCCACATGCAGGTGGAAGGGACTGTTTTCTCTCTCTCTCTCTCTCTTTTGCTTGTACAGAGTTCAAATTTCAGAATAAAAGTACTGAGACAAAATTATATATAATACGTACATAAATAACAAAAATAATACATTTTTGTTGCTTAATTAAGTCAAACTATGAAGACATTGGCTTTGCATTCTAAAGGTTAAAGGCAGTTTTAAAAGATGATAGCTTCCATTTGCCCACCCAATTCAAGTTATTATCATTAACATCATAACATTTATTATAATCAAGAAGTTCATCATGAATATTGAGTGCTAGAAAAGGAAAAAAATGAAACTGGGCATTCTAGCAGTGGAAGTCCTGAATTTACAGGAGCAGCTTTGGCAGGCATGGGTACAAACCATAAGTCAGAGTCTTTGGGGTGGGGGAGTTACTCCTGATTGTGGGCTTAGAGTGAGAAATTCCTGCCCCATAAGAAATGGACTAGTATTTATTTGAGAATTCTTCTGAAGTGGGCTTTTATGTGCCCTTCTGCTTATTTCTAATGCATTAGATATTAATAAGTAATAGCCTACAAATTAATAGTAAAGATTAAGCTTATGACAATGGATTTATGTTAAGCTATAACAGCTGCAACCTATTAATTGGATCAACTCTTGATTATATTAACAAAGGTTTACACTAATAAAGTCATTTATGGAATGTTCCAGTATCCATTACACTTCATTATATAGAACTGTCATATAGCAGTAATTTCACACAATTTATGAGTGCAAATCTACTCTTAAATTTTACTGTATGCATTAATGTTGTTAGAGTTTGATATGGTTTTACAATATATATGTTTCATTACTCTTTTTTCTAAATCACTTTTTCTGTCTAGACTCAGTTACATTCTGAATAAGGGTCATTCTGAATGTACCTTAAGTATAGCCTGATTGGCTTTAGAGTAAGTGCCTCATTGAATCGAATTGAATTGAATTGAATGTCTTTATTGTCACTATTCACATGTACAATGAGATTAAAAGCTGTAACATTCAGCTGTAACATAACATGGTGATGTTAGTAGGTCACAGGAAACATATATACCACATGTGTAATGTCTGTGTGCAGTGAGACAACAATGTAAATATAACCTCTTATCCCATCCACTTCTGGTAGTCCTGAGTACTGAGAAGAGTATTCACTTCTCCTGCATCAAAGGAATTAGAGTATCGTGAAGATGTGCACTGTCATATAATATTCATTACTCATAAAATGACTATATTATAAAAATATATATAAATATTAATTTCAAGTTTGTGTAAATTTCTTCAAACAGTATAAGTACTGTGTATTGTTTTAAACATACAACCATTATCATGGGGAAGACGACTGACTTGACAGTTGTCCAGAACATGATCATCAACACCCTCACACAGAAGATTATTGTAGTGTATCAAAACATATAAATGGAAAGTTTACTGGAAGGGGACAATGTGGTGGGAAAAGGTACACAAGCAACAAGGATGACTGCAGCCTTGAGAAGGTTGTTTAGAAAAGTTGATTCAAGAACTTCTGAGAGCTTCCCAAGGAGAGGACTGAGACTGGTGTCTGTGCATCAACAGCCACCACACGTTTACAGGAAAGGGGCTAAAACTGCAACATTCCATTTCAAGCCAGAAACATCTTACCTGGACTGTTGCTTACTGCTCAAAACTCCTCTTTTCAAATAAATAATCAGTAATTATGATTTTGCATTTCATTTGGAACTCAACGTGCCAAAAAGCAGGCAATAAAACCAGCCTCTGTAGCTAACAAAAATAAATAAATAAATAAATTATGATTATTATCATTTTATATATATATATATATATATATATATATATATATATATATATATATAAAATAACAATGCCAAAAAATCTCAAAATGACCAATTTAATCCTCCATAAGGCCAAAGCAAAAATCCATATGACCAAAATAACCCTCAGTATGACCGAACCAAACCTCCATATGACCAAATCAAACCTCCATATGGCTGCCAAGAACCAAGAACCAAGAAAGGTTTAGTTTGAAGGTGCACCATTCCATTGTGCAGCATTAGTAGTATTTAAGTAATCTTCACGAAAGAGTCATGAGAAGGTAACAAAAGTCAATGTTTGAAGTTTGTTACAGATCAATCAAAGACACTTGATGTGTTTTTTTATAGAAGCCTTGTGGACCACTGTTAAAGTTAAAACTGGAAATCTTAACAATCAAATCAATTATGTTTAGGGGTTGTGTTACTTCCAATGATATTGGACATATCAGATAGGTGGGAAGCCATTGGATTCCATAGATATCAACAAATTCTGGATGCGGATACTTGCCTGTCTGCATTAAAGGCTGAGAACCAAATAAGGATGTCATCTGGCAGGACTGAAGTTGGGGCAGACCTAAACATCATAGAAGATTTTAGATAGACCATGAATAATATGTTGCATTACAGTATACACTGTGAAAGTTAATATTTAATATAAAACAGAAAAACAATCTATGACTAGTGATTCAAATTTCTGAATGTTCATTTGTGTGTGTGTGCGATTTTTAAATTGGTTCAAATTTAAATCCAAGCTGGTCCCATTTGTTTTTGAAATCCCAAAACCAACGTCTCTCAGGCAGTCAAGGCTCTCTCTCTCTCTCTCTCTCTCTCTCTCTCTCTCTCTCCTCTCTCTCTCTCTACGCTCTCTCTAGCTCTCTCTCTCTCTCTCTCCTCTCTCTCCCTCGTCCTTTGCTAAACTTGTGTTCCAGTGAATGAACCTCTTTCTGCTCCTGGCTCCCAAGCAGTCAAAAACAGCAGGATCCAGGATTTTCAATTCACTGGAGCTAACCAACGGCAACTGCTGCTATAACCCTGGGTCATTGTAAGGAGCTAAGACACAGCAGAAAGAGCAGCAGACAAGGAAAAAGGACAAAATTAATTGGTGGAGTAGGATATTCAAATTTTGTAGGATGTCTGATGTATAAAATGTACCTATGAGAATATTGTCATGTGTATATATTGCATTAGAGATCTTTATATATATATATTATTTAACCATCAATCAGGCACTTATCTGCTCTGTTCTGGCCTCAGGTTGAATGATATCACAGTAACAGCAGGTTTCTTCACAATCAATCCATTTCTGCTTTCCACATTTCTTTAGAAAACTCAGATGTTGATGTTTTTGTTTCAGCAAGTCAAATCTGCCCCAGAGTGGATCTGAAAAAACCCAGCTGTAAACATTACATTTTATTGTAAAATTTAAACCTATGAGTCACCGTTATCAGTACTGATCTATTTGTGCAAAGTTTGGAACACTGAATCAGGAAAAATGTTGGTTTTTCAAAACATTTTTAATGAAAATGTGTTACTGCAACATACTATTCACTGAAATTGTAAAAAGAATTATATATATATATATATATAATATACATATATATATATTCAAATTGCGATTTTTCTGTATTGGACTCTATGTATGGTATGATTCAGTGGTACCCAATGCCCCTACTATGGTCTGAAGCTGGTGACCTACACTGCTCCCTGTGTGTGTGTGTGTGTGTGTGTGTGTGTGTGTGTGTGTGTGTGTGTGTGTGTGTGTGTGTGTGTGTGAATGTGGACACTGTTCTGCCCGTGTGGCTCTCCTGGGGCTTTGGTGGGCAAGGGCCTCCAGTGGAACACAGTGCAGTGTTTACATTGGCCATAACGCAGGCCTCGGCCCATGCACACTGCCCAGGGCTCGAACAAACCTCTGCTTATTGGCCTCTACCTGATGGGAAAGGAACACACCTCAGTGTGTGAATGGACATACTGTGGAGGCCTCCACCCCTCCCTCCTCCCCGGCCTGATGAGCTCAGAATACAAGTGCGGACATGAAGCTGCATTTTTAAAGCCTGCATTTCTGTATATGTGTGACTGTTCATTACGAGTGTAATTCTCCACAGTCAGCATTTATCACACAGCTGACCATTAGAGCTATCTGGTGAACTTGCCTCAGGAGGGCTTGGAGCCTGATACATTTTAGGGAGAACAGTTTTCAAGATGAATACTTATTGATGGACATGTCAGTGTGCAGTTCTAGAGCTTTAATTGGTATAAAGTCTACAGTACATTGAGTGGGTTCTTTAAACTTCTTTAACTGAAGGTTCTTTAGGAAAGCACATCTCAATAACTTCCATGGTGTGTAACTTTCAAGCTTCAAGACACTCTATAGGACCTATAAACGTGCTGTGTAGTATCTAACACTGAGATGTAAGCATCAGATCCTTGAACTCAATCAGTTGCAAGGTGCTGACACAAATCTGATGCAGATTAATTGCAAATAAATGGTGACTGCATACTTGGTACCATACACAGATTTGCAGCAGACATTAGGTGGTATGATGTTCCTCCTGTATTCATCATTCTAAGTATCTAGATTGAGATATCGCCATTGACTCTCAGAAGTGCCACAGTTATCCGTCCAGGAGTCCAAGGTGGGTGCTTGTGGTGGCCCTGCCTCCTCTATCACCCATCTCTAACAGTGCCACCACAAAATAGCTGAATTAATGGTGAAGAAGAAATTATCAAAGAACTGCATGACATTGCATAACCTGAGTCATGTTTGTGTAAAATTTTGTAATTATATCTTAGTAATATAACTCTGCTTTGTGAGTTCATGTGCTTCTTTCACTTTCAGTCCAGTTCTGCATGTCTTAGCTCATTTAAAAAGCAGGTCCTTCTTGGGGGGGTGGGGCAGGTTGGGGCCTTGGGGGTGGAGGGGGTTCTTAGCAGTTAGTCATCTCCTCTGAGTGTAGAGTGTATTCAACAGTCCAAGATTTTGCTGTCTGGTTGGATCTCATTTTAATATTTCAGGTTATTTATGTGATTAGCTGAATTTCATTCACAGCAATCTGTATTCATATGCTCTGACATCATTTTCAAGAATCTTACATTGATCTCAGCTGTAGTTTAATGTTCAACCTGATGTTCAATCCAAACAGACTAAAGGAGCTCTTAAAAATATGATTCAATTTCAGCTTCAGCTTCAATAAGAAGTACTCAGACATTGAGGTGGGTGGCGTGAAAAGTGAAAGCACTCTCCTGTGATGTAATCTGATTAAATGAATATATTTCAACAGATTTTGCACATTAATTGGCCACTCATTACCGTCTAACTGAAAGATACTTAGAGATTTTCAGGCCAATCCAAGAACACTCCATGAACTGGCTGGCCTCTTGGCCTCTTGTTAGTCAGATACAATATTAATGTAAATGTAATAGTGCATAAAAAATGTGTATATAATTAAAAGGTTTAATTTTATAATCTTTTTTCATAGTTTGATTCAAAAGGGTAAACTGTCATATGTTTTATATTCTTTACATTTAAAGAATATAAAAAATAAAATACACTCATTAAAAAAAAGTTGCATCCAGAAGGAAATATCGATAGATATTAGATATTAGATATTAGATATTAGATATTAGATAAAGGTTACCAGGAACAATAAATGACTAAAGGTGTAGACTGATTTGGGCAAAATTTATTGCGCTACACATACAGAAGTAGTGTCCCTCAGTATGACATAGAATATACTGCAACATTCCAGATGTCTCTGCATGGAGATCCAAAATCCATCTCAAACAGCTTGGATATTTTCACACAGTTCTTGTAGAATCACAATTTTGTAAAATTTCACCCCACAAATTGCAGCCCACATTAACCATACCTTCTGGGTGTGAGGTGTGACAACAAACCATTGATCTTGGCACTGACTATGGTGCTGCCAATGATTCGTTAGTCATTCTCATCAAGACAAAAGTTGGACTCTTATTGAAGATGACCTGTTGCCATTCTGAGTGACTCCATAACAGACTGGCATGATACCATTGCAGTCTTGGGCAGCATTGAAGTACATGCATGTAGACCTTCTGGCCTGCATCATGCAGCCATCTTCCAATGGTGCTTGCACTAGCAGGATGACTCATGGAGACCATCACTACTTGCTGAATATCTGCAAGACCATTCCGATTCATATGTCATATGATCATATGATCAGTCATATGATGTGACCCCTCTCAAACTCTTCCATCTGCTCAAATTGCTTTCAAACTTTTGAGGCATACTTTGCTTGCAGGCCACACCAACACAACAGCACAATTCACAATGGAAAGCATAAGCAACAGGACAACCTTATAGTGTCAGTCAGGTAAAGCAATAAGGACCATCCTTGCCGAGCGTGAAACTAGAATCAGATTATTTGAATAGTTCTGCATAAGCAGTCAGCTCATGACAATAAACAGAGCACAGAAACGGTGTCTG
Organism: Acestrorhynchus altus; assembly: GCA_034509495.1. Lineage (NCBI taxonomy): Eukaryota > Metazoa > Chordata > Actinopteri > Characiformes > Acestrorhynchidae > Acestrorhynchus > Acestrorhynchus altus. The sequence continues at coordinate 22,890,050 of CM067512.1, forward strand.
TCCACACCCTTCAAGCTGCACCTGTAGGCTGGTCAAAGAGGAAGCTGGTCAAACTGAAGGAGACTGATCCATTCATTCTTTCACTCTCACAGACCCTCCACAACTCCACACTGATCTGTGACAGAGGAGTAAACACAGTGCTGTATCCACAGTGTGTGGAATGTGTGCACTCCAACAGCCACACCTGTTTGGATGAGTTTAATTCTGTGTTAGTCTGTGGTGAAATTTCTACAGCTTGATGTTAGTTCATGAGCAGCTAAATGGCACACACATCACACATTTTTTGTTTGTGTGCTCTGTTTTATTCTGTAGCAGGAGCAAATGTCACAACAATGGCAGGAGCATGCAAATCTTACATGCGGGTTAGCGGAGAACACAACATTTCTCCCTGTTTACACTTGCTATCTAATATTTACTTCACCTTGAATTCACTTCATTAAAGATTTTAATTGCCAGTCTTGAATTACTGAGAAGATAACATGGTCATCCACTAACCGTCACCTTTAGGATCATCAGCACATCAAGATATGATTGCTCTCTCTCTCTCTCTCTCTCTCTCTCTCTCTCTCTCTCTCTCTCTCTACCAGATACCAGATGAAAAACATGTATCATGTTTACAGGAGAACATTAACAAAATCTTAATCTTGACTTAATTTGACTAGTTGTCCCACACCACCCGCCCCCAACTTACATTTTATATTCAATACATTTTACTGTTAATCAGTTTTACTTTTTAATGATAATTTACCTTTTAATTTAAATTATTTTTAAAAAATCATAGAATTTTTTTTTGTTGCACTAGTACATCCACTTTAACGCCCTTTAAAGTTGTGTTTAAAGTCTTGCACTGTGGACTTTTTGGTAAAAAAGTGGGAAACATATCACACTGGTGGACCTTGGGAGAATATATGGACAGTTTAGGGAAACAATTTAAAATTCTGACATTGTGGGAATATTGAAGACATTTTATTTGAAGTAAAATATTTCTACTATTGTATAGTACAAGAGACAATGGATGATAGGTAAATGAAAAGAAATATTTGTTACATAAAAAAAAAATACCAAAAAAGGTCAGATAAGGCCGAGGCAGGAGTGTGTGTGATACTTGCTTTAGATTCAGTTGAGCCTTTGCCACTAAACACAGAGATACGACAGCCTCTTCCTGTAGCATTAGAGCCTCTGATAGAAAGCTCTGTGAGGATACTGCCAAGATGAAAGTTGCTCAGTGCATTTAAAAGAGCTTTATTCAGGCACGCCTGAGCGAGGGCCAGCCAGGCAATTATACACACAGAAGCCCATTATCACTGCATCAGCAGCACAATGAACGCATTTTTAAACTTAATGAGTTAATGAATTTTCCCCTCTGAATATACATATGCTGAGAACGTTTTCCATTCAGTGGCGTGATGTTCTTCTCTAGTATCTGGTTTGAATGCAGTTACGCCAATGAACATATTTCATTATTTAACAACCCTGCAGATGTCGACAAGTTATCACAGCAATATACAGCTTTACTTTTTGTTTATTTGCAGGTGAAACATGGCTACTTTTCTCCTGCTGTGTGCCTGCCTCAGTGCCGTCTCTGCATCAGTGCTGTTTGGAGATATGGATGGTGAGCTAAAATGTTTCAAGTGAGCTTTCTGATACTTGTTTGGCATCCATGCCTAGTATCTGTGTTATTTAATTGGATAAGAAATTTCAAGGCATTGTCAATAGAATGGACAAGTGAGGTCAGATAATAAGAAAGAGGCAAAATGATGATGTTACATTTAAATAACCCCTTTCTAGATACCCAAGGATGCTTTACAATTAGCACTCTACACAATCATACTCAGCACTCAACACACATGAGAAGCAGCAGCCAATCACGCACAGTGTACTCTCTACTGGGAACGACCGTCCACCTGGAGGAGTGTATCAAGCACTAAAGGGTTAACTCAGGAGAACGTGTCAATCCATATCTGGGCATCTAGACATACTCACACACCCATTCATGCACCAGGGCAATTTAGAGTAGCCATTTCACCTGAAATCCATGTTTTTGGAATGTGAGAGGAAACTAGGAAATGCAGATACAAGGAAAACATGGGGCTCTGAACACCCACATTGGGCCTTGAACCCAAGACCCCAGTACTGGGAAGCAAAAATGAAAACAAATTTAAACATCTTAAACACACAAACTTAAAAAGTCACCTTATATATGTCAAGAATAGCCAGGAACTTTCTTAACTATGTATTTCTGTTCTGTTGTCTGTTATATTGTTATGTTATTCTGGTGTCAACCAGAAGAGCATGGGTTCCCCTTTTGACTCTTGGTTCCTGTTGTGGTTCAAGTTTTTCCTAGCCACTGTCACCTTTTTGCTTGCTCAATGCTTTATAAATAAAATTAAATTCAGTTGAATTGAACTGAAAACAATGTTAAGAAGTTGTCACAGAATAAGAAAATATGAATAATTATATTTTGATCAAAAATGTCAGAGAAAACCTTTTAATTCCAAGGGGATGATAGACCAAAACATAAATAGAATAAAAAAAAGCACATGGACAGAACATGGGGAAGATATGGGCTAAATGTTACAGTATATCAACATATTCTTCAACATTAATAAATAATTAATAAGGAAAAAGTTTATTTTCACATTTGGAGCTACCCAATTAAATAAATAAATAAGCTGACATAGCCCTGTGTTTATAGATATAAAACTGACCCAAAAGCAGTAGTATATTCACACTGTTATTAATTACTTATACATTGTACAGCTCAGAAACAAGACAGATATATACAACAGCAGAGACATTAATCTGAAAAACTTTATGGAAAACTGTAGGTAGTTGGGGGTAGTAACTGGAAACTTTTACACCCAATAATTCCAGCAGAACATTTTATAAATATATAAACTGTAAAGGTGATTTGTCATTTCAGTCTACAAACACAGATATTAATGTGGTACCAAAATCAAAAATGATTCATTCAAAATATTCGCTTGTACATTAGAAAAAGTCACCATGAAAATTGAAAATGCTTAATGTAATGAAACATATATGACCGTTTACCTTTTTGAATTAAACTGAAGTTGAATTAAATAAATGAACAAATGTCCACTGCTTTGTATTTTGGGATGCACAAGTATTTGAGTTGCATAAGTAATTTTTATGAATCACTTTTTAACAATGTGCTTTCTGGAGTACATTCAAGTGACTTTCACATCTACTCAGGCATAATGTGAGGACATGAATCTACTTTTTAATTATTTTCATTATTATCATCAAGTTTTAATCACTGTATCCTGGTTCATTTTATTTTCAAAAACCAGATCAGACAGTTATACAGTATAACAGATAATAGATCCTACATAGAACTGCAGTAGAATATCTTACCCTCAGCATCTGTATATCAGTATAGGGACCGTTCCCATACTGATGGATGCTGAAAGTAAGATGTTCCACTGCAGTCAAATCAGATTTGTTTCTAAAATCAGATTTGTTGATATGACTGTCTAACTGTCTGTTATTTGCAAGTAATTAGATCAGATTTACATGCCCAGACATCACAACCTATCTTCATGGGTTGCTGGGGAAACAATGTAGGCATTAGTAACTACATAGCCTTGCTGGTGCCAAGCTCTCCTTGGATCCCTGCACTTCTGTCACTCTAGATTTGACACAGTCTATTGTGATGTAAAAGACACTTTGAAATCCGATTTGAGTGACCAGAGATTCCAGACTGAGACACACCTGTACAAATCCAAGCGTAATCAGATTTCAAACCACCTCCAAATGTGGTTGGGATCCAATTGTAATAAAAATAGGATTTCATGTGGTTTTGAGCCATCTAGAGGAATCAGATTTGGGTTGGCAATCTGAATATAATGTAAGTTACTTTAGTAGGTAACAAAAGATTTTGTAATTCATTGGTTAGGACTACTCTAAAACCCCTTACATAAAAGCATCTGTGAAAAAGACATGTGGATTTTGACCATTTCACAATTTAAATGATAACTTAGAAGAATATTAAGAAGAATAGAATTATTATATATAATAATTTAAAAGATATATTATTACAATAATAGAAGAATCACTACCACTAGATTTAACCTAACTCCTCAAACCTGAGGTGTATAATGCAGAAACAGCTATGCAAACTAACATCTAGGCTAGGTTGCATGTGTCACTTGAGAAGTTTATGAAAAGGTGTTATTTGTTTTCAGATCAGGACAGCTTGCTGAGTGTAAGCATCCCCGTGGAGCAGCCACTGCGCCCCCTGCTGGGTGGGAAAATGGTCATCCCCTGCTACTTCCAGGACAACACAGTCCATGACCCTGGAGCCCCCACTATCACCCCCCTGTCCCATCGTATCAAGTGGAGCTACATTTACAAGGGTAAAATCACCCTCATCCTGGTGGCCACTGAAGGAGAGGTGAAGATCGAGCGTGACTATGAAGACAGGGTCACCATGGTGAATTACCCCACTGTGCACTCTGACGTCACCATAGAGATTACAGAGCTGCACTCCAAGGATTCTGGGACGTATCGCTGTGAGGTCATGCAGGGCATTGAGGACAACTATGATTCAGTGGAGATGCAGGTTCAAGGTGCTGCTTACTCCATGAGTTCTCTAAACAGCAAAATGTACTGAAAATGTGTTTGGAATCACTGTTTTTGATAATGAGAAGCAAAATATGTATATAATTTATTGTTTATTGATTGATTATTTTCTAAAAGGCTAGAGCGAATAGGATTTTCAGTTGCAAGACTTTCTTCTCCATAGGCATTGTGTTCCACTATCGTGCCATCACCAGCCGCTACACTCTAACCTTTGAGGATGCAAAGGAGGCCTGCATCCAGAACAGTGCAGTCATAGCTACACCTGAACAGCTGCAGGCTGCTTATGATGATGGCTTTCATCAGTGTGATGCAGGCTGGCTTTCAGATCAAACTGTCAGGTACAGGCTTCACTCATATCCTCTTATACAGTAAATGAGATGTTCTTTAGTAAAGGTAACAACTTTATACACGTCATGGGATATCAGTATGTAAATTGATTATGAAATGCTGTTACCTCGGTGGACAATTTGGGAATGCACACACCTGTATACGTTGTGAGGTGTTGTGAATGCTGTGAATGGGGTTGAACACTGGCAGCATGGCAAGGCAACATGAATTAATTATCAGAGTTTGAGCAAGGCATGATAGTGGGTGCCAGATGGATGGGACATTCCATTCCCAAACTTATGCAGGCATTTAACATTCCTCGATCCACATCCTCAATAATGCAAGACATAATAGAAAGCATGCCCACATCTGCTTAATGATCATGATTATCAGTGTGTAGCTAGCACGGTCTGTGCAAACAGACAGTGACTCACAGAAATCACACCCACATTTAATGCGATACCCCACATGCATATTTCATGGGACAGTGCAGCATTCTTTCGCTGTTAACACCATGAAACCAGACACCTCTCTGTGTCTCACCTGGGCTCACGAGGTTGTTAACTGGACCCTGGAGGACTGACAACACATGGAGTGGATCACATCATTGACTAGTGCCCTATGTTTCACTGTTTGCACACTTTCATGAATATCTTGTTCCCCCACATTGGTGGAATATTCCAGTAGGATAATGCACCATGTCATCAGGCCTAATTTACCCAGGATTGGTTCTTTGACATATTCCAATTTCACAAGTGGCACCATGACCATAAGGAATATTAAATGACCTACAACTTTGTAAATGGAATGTACCTCTCATCTGGAACCCACTATCATGCCTCACTCAGACTCTGATAATTCGTGTTGCCTTGCCATGAGCTCACTCACTGTTTAAGGCTTTAAACTAGATGTTTACTGAGACTAAATAAAGCTAACAAGTAAGGTATGACATAATTAGTAGGGCAATACTGAAGTGACTGAAGTGTGGGGCTATAGACTTTTAAAGGGCTACAAATTATGATCTACCATTATTATGTTCCTCAGATATCCCATTCATGAGCCAAGGGAGCCTTGCTATGGAGACAAAGAAAACTTACCAGGTGTACGAACCTATGGAGTCAGGGATGATAATGAGACTTATGATGCATACTGCTTTGCAGAGAAGATGTCAGGTAATTAAACATACTAAAGCCAATGGTAAGAGAATGCAGTGCATTATCAGTGTGTTTCACCCAGTGACTGTTCCTCTGTGCACTCCAGGCAGAGTATTCTACTCCATGTCCTATGAGAAGTTCACCTTTGTTGAGGCATCAGAGCAGTGTGCAAAGCTTGGGGCCCGCTTAGCCACTACAGGGCAGCTGTACCTGGCCTGGAAGGCTGGGATGGATGTATGTAATGCTGGCTGGTTGGCTGACGGGAGTGTGAGATATCCTATCAACATCGCCCGGCCTCAGTGTGGTGGGGGCCTCCTGGGAGTGCGGACTGTGTATCTTTTTCCCAACCAGACAGGGTACCCTCTCCCTGACTCACGTTATGATGCCATCTGTTTTGAAGGTAAGCACAGGGGTTGGATGCTACTGAATTCACTCTATGATGACTAGGATTATGTAATACATTTAAATAGACTCCTCAAAAAATAGTATGCATTTAGATTGTCATTGAATAAACTCACCAGACAGAAAGGTAGTAGATTTTTGTTTGGCTCCTTCAGATGCCTTTGCATGAGGATGATCAGGCTATAAATACCTGCAGAGTGTGTGAAGGGATTCATAGAACAGTGGTGTAGTGCCATGAATTTCTCTTTTGATGTGTGGAAAATAAGTGGCAAAGCAAATGATAATGATTGACAAAAAGGCAACGTGAGCAAAGGCCTCTTGTGTGCCACTCTGCTCCCATTCCCAGCAAAGTGTCCTTTCAGAAAATGGTTGTAAAGGGCTTCCTTTAACTTCCAAAAGCAATTCTTGTTTGGAAGTGATGCGATTTTCATTCACAAGTCATGAAAATCAGTCATGTAGTAGTTTACCTGATTAAACAAATGCTCTGAAACTCTGAAAGGGCTGAGATGATGAGCTGATTAGCTGACTGGTTTGAGCAGATGTGTTGGGAGCAGAGAAAGCAGAGCAGGATGTCTCTAGGACCACAGTTGAGAAACACTGATATAAAGGATGAGTGTATATGGGTTTTTAGTTTAATGGTATATAATACATCATTTTTACATCTAAAACATTCTCTGCTGAGAATTTTATTTCATAAAAAGAATAGTTACATACATCATTATTATAAAAATTGAAATGTTATAGCTTTTACGCAATGCACCACTGTGATTACTGTTCACATTCATTTCTCAGGGGAAGATGAAGTGCCCAGTCTGCCATCTCCAGAACCTGATGTTTTGAGCACCACAGAGCCAGAGTTCAGTGTGGGCACGGTCACCTCCAGCCCTGCTGCCTATCCCGAGACTGTAACTACTGAAGGGGAGGTGCGTGGTGAGTTGGTCACTCATGAGCCCTGGAGCACCACCACCATAGAGGCACCCCTACCACTGCCTCCCACCATCAATGAGAACATCACTGAGGTGGTGGAGGATGTGGTCCATGTGGCTACGGCCCGGCCTGATCTTGGCTATGAGCTGCCTGCTGATAATGTCAGCACTGGTGAGTGTGGCCATGTGGGTAGGAATCTATTCATGGTGTGTCAACAGCTCTTTGCTTTGGTTTGGTTTCTTAACCAAACTGCCTATTAACACGCTTTTCCTTCTCCGTCCCTAGGAGTAGAAACTAAAGGAGTGGTGTTTCATTACCGCTCTGGCTCTAGGCACTATGCATTCACATTTGAGGAGGCTCAGAAGGCCTGTCAGAAGATGGGCGCTGAAATAGCCACTCCTGAACAGCTACAAGCAGCATATGAGGCCGGTCTCCATCAGTGCAGCGCTGGGTGGCTGAAAGACCAGTCTGTCAGGTTGCTACTTTACATTTTCTGTGTTCTACACTACATTTTGCAGATCTAAGGGTCTATAGGGCCAATAGTAAACAAGATATAGTTTTAGTAGTTTAAATGGCCAAATGCATTATGAGGACAGTTCCACAATGTTCCACATGTAGTGGTAAGTTACTGTATATTTGGCCTCTTTTCTGAGCAGGTACCCTATTGTTCATCCTCGAAACAATTGCTCTGGAGATCAGGGGAATGCTCCTGGGGTGCGATCCTATGGGATCAAGCCTGCATTTGAACGCTATGATGTATATTGCTACATGGATCCAATTAAGGGTAAGGCTGATATTTTTAGCATCTAGGCACTCATGACCAATTAAGCCCTCAGAACCTTGCCTGTCCTCTTCAATGGCTGATGACATTATTACAGTTATACAGATTATTTGGGTCAAATACCTAAATGTACTTAATATAAAAATGAGTGGTGGGTCTCTTTGTATGATCTCATGGTCCAATATACTAAAATGTGTAGATTACAGTAGAAAATACACTTATAACTGGTGACCAGGTGTCTCCTCTTTGGAATTTAAACATTTGAGGATAAATTTTGGCCTCTAGACAAGTACATACTTCCTCTGATGCATCATCAGCAGGTCCATATATTGGCTACTTCAAGTCTTGCTCAATTCCTCTCTTTCCCTTCACTAGTCGAATGGAGGAAATGAGGGGAACAAGGAGTTACTTCCAAGCAAACCAAAATGGGGAACAATGCCTTGTAACCTCATTCCTCGAACTTTTTGAACTGGCTGATGACCCCCTGCACTATATGTGAAGCAACCTCTTCCTTAAAGTTACAGATGTCTGTGCTGGTTGTGATATGTGGGAAGAGCGTCATCTACCTACCCAGAGATGGGTAGCATGGCCAATTTTACTCTCTCAGCAGGTTCAGGCTGCTGATGGCAAGCATGACCTGGCATTTGAACCTGAATTCTTTGGATCATAGAGCTAGTACTCAGAGCACTAGGCCACTCAGAGCCCATTTAAGTTTCAATGGCAGAAATGAATGGGGTTGATTCAAAAATCACCTTTTGATATATATCATATATCATATATCGTTTGTGTGTATGTGTGTGTGTGTGTGTGTGTGTGTGTGTGTGTGTGTGTGTGACAATTTATCATTTGTACTATGAAGACTAATACTACACTATTAGTACATGCTGATTAGTTAGATATCAGTAAGCTACACAAAAGTAAGGCGGACTGTAACTGTCATGTCACTATCTGGTTTTCATCCTTATTCAAGGATGACTACAATATCAAAGATGACCACAATATGACAAAAATATTCAATAAGGTGAAATCTGGCCCTGCTGAGCAGTGACCAGCACAGCATCCAATTTAATTTTGATGGTTTAGCTGCTCTATCAGCATGATCAATGTGGTTGACCAGCTTGTCATATGGATGGACTAGTGTGGTAAGCGACTGCTTCGCAAATTAAATTAGTTAATATCACTGTACTACACTGACAAAGCCTGCTGGTTTTAGACTGCAGTCTAATGATGCAATTTCACTGTGCAGTAACATTAGCTTAGATGAAGCAATGTTCAGATTTCAACTGTTTAATGACCTCATAATTCAGTGGATCCAGTGATGTAAGAAAAAAATGTAATAGAGTTTTTTGAAACCCTATTCATTTTTGCCATTGAAAACATGCTTAACATGGGCATGATGAGGACTACAGAATGATGCACAACTTTAGATGTCTATAGAATAGTTGTCCTTTTGTACATCAAAATAATGTATAAAAGCAATTTAATTATTAAACATGATTTTATTTACCCAGATAGCATCAAATGTTTGATGTAGTAGTTCAACATTGCCCCAGATTTGACCCAAATGTGTCTGGCTGTGGTTCAAAAGGCACTTTTAGAGGCATTTTAAGATCTAATGTTTTAGTTTTTTGCATCTGATATGTTTAATTTAACATTTATTTTCAGGGGAGGTTTTCCATGTGAGCTCCCTGGCAGGCTTTACCTACTATGAAGCTACTGCCCACTGCCATAGGCAAAAAGCTACACTGGCCTCACCTGGAGAGCTATATGCAGCCTGGAGTCAGGGCTTCCATAATTGTAACCCAGGCTGGCTGTCTGATCGCAGTGTCCGCTACCCCATGCATGCCCCACAGCACGATTGTGGTGTGAATAAAACAGGAGTTCACATTATTTATGTTAATGCTAACCAGACTGGATTCCCGGATGCATATTCAAGACACGATGCCTACTGCTTTAGAGGTATAAAATGCAAGGCACATCAGTGTTCAAAATGTAAGACATGGGAATGCATCAATATTGAGGACTTCTTTTTGTCTCCTAGCAAATCTGTCTCTAATCAGTGAAGACATGCTGAATGCTACATGGGCAGGACTTGATCTCAACTTGACAGATATAATGGAGCTCATAAGGCCTGGTATTATCTGCATTTGATCTCTTCTTTATTTTAATGTGATTAAACCAAGGTGTTGCAGGCTATTAAATTTCACTGTTATGTTCTTCAGCTCGCCCTCTTGTCCCTCCTAAGTCTATGAAGGAGATTAGCTCTGGATCTGCTTCAGGTGACTTCAGTTCAGGAGACATATCTGGCAGTGGAATCCCCAGTGGAGATGTGTCTGTTAGTGGAATTCCCAGTGGTGAAGTATCTGGAAGTGGAATTCCCAGTGGTGAAGTATCTGGAAGTGGAATCCCCAGTGGAGATGTGTCTGGCAGTGGAATCTCTAGTGGAGATGTATTAGGCAGTGGAATCATCAGTGGAGATGTATCTACCAGTGGAATCATCATTGGAGATGTTTCTACCAGTGGAATGCAGAGTGGAGATGTTTCTACCAGTGGAATGCCGAGTGGAGATGTTTCTACCAGTGGAATGCTTATTGGAGATGTATCTGGCAGTGGAACGTCCAGTGAAGATGTATCTGGCAGTGGAATGCCCAGTGGAGATATATCTGGCAGTGGAATTCCCAGTGAAGATGTATCTGGCAGTGGAATGCCCAGTGGAGATGGTTCTGGCATGTTTGTGATCTTCCATGGACGTGAAGATATACATTTAGGAGAAGGATCTGTCTCAGGGGCCCTGGAGGAGGCTGGAGAAGGGAGCACAATCATTTTTACCCTGGGATCTGGAGACATCAGTGGTGACCATTCAGGATCGGGTGACTTGGCTGGATCTGGTCAGGACAGAAGTGGTTCTGGTGATCTGTCATCTGGCTTTGGCAGTGGAGATATGATCACCTACATTGATTATAAGGACATTGACATGTCCATCTCACAGGCCAAAAGAGAGCAAGAGTTAGGTACAGGGCACCCTGAGGAGAGTGTATTCAATAGGTTCCACAGTGGCGATATCATGAGTGGGTCTGGATTCAGTGGGTCCCACAGTGGTGATATCACAAGTGGGTCTGGATTCAGTGGGCACCACAGTGGTGACATAGTGAGTGGAATTGTATTTGTGGACTCTGATATGACTGACCTAACTAGAAGACCTTCTGTAGAGCAGGAGGTGTCTGGAATTTCTGGTGATGTGTCTGGTGATGTCAGTGGCTTTCTCTCTGGAGATGCTTCTGGATCATCTAGCTTTCCAAGTCATCCATCAGGGGAGGAGCTCAGAAATATTCCAAAAACAGGAGCCACTTTGCTGACAGAGGATGAGGCAATAGAGGTGACCTCCAGAGCTGATGAGAGTGCACTGCAGGGTCGTGGCTCTGTGGTGCTCAGTGGAGAAGGCAGTTCTCCAGAAGTTCACATAGAGCAACTTTCCACTGTTCTACCTACTGGAGCTGTATTTGAAGATGAAATGAGTGGCAAAGAGGCTGGCAATATCTTTCCAGACTTGGAGGAAGTTAATGCAACCGATCTGTCACCTATAAATGCCACCAGCGCAGTACAGATCACATTAACCTACACCACCCCTCCCTCACTATCACTTCAGACACCAGCTGCAGTGGAGTCGCCCACAGTCACTGAAGGTAAATATGCAAGACCAAGTTGTGCTTGACAGTTTGTGAAGCTTTTAACTTTTTCTATAGTTCTACCTAAATTTGAGCAAAAACCTATACATATTTTCATACAAATCCTAAGTGCATATTAGAGGAACCAAATAAAAAATGAGACAGAATATTTCTCACTTATTTATTGAGAAAAATGATCCAATATTACATACGTGTGAGTGGGATAAAGTATGTGTACTTTTAGGATTAGCAGATAAACGTAACAAAAAAAACAAAACGTTTTCATCGGTGAAAAGTGGTGGTAGTGTCATGGGTTTGCTGCACCTGTGCCGGGACTGTTTGCCGTCATTGATGGAACAATGAAGTCTGAGTTAATCAAGCACATTCTAAGGGAAAATGACAGGACATCTGTCCGTGGGCAGAATCGCAAGAGAACATTGCAGCAAGACAACAATCCTTAGCACACAAGTCATTCGACCAAAGAATATATAAAGAATAATGAAGTTGAAAAGCTGTTTCTTTTTAAAACTAAAAAAAATATAATGTCCTTATAGCTGCACAAATGAGGACACACCAGATAATGAAAGCAAAAGTTCACATATATTTGCCACTCACTAATATCTAATGTTTATACATTTTCCTCTATAAATAAATGACTGTGTGTAGTATTTGTTTGATCTGGTTCATCTTCTACTTTTAGATAAGGAGAACGAATCTGACCATTTTATGCAGAAATATTAAAAACCTAATGGTTTCACAAATTTTCAAGGACCACTGTAATTGTATTTCAAATATATGCTCACTCATGACTCTCAATATTTCAATATATTGTGACTTTATCTCCAAAGCAGCAGCTCCTGACCCTTGTGTTCCAAACCCCTGTGGAGATGGATTATGTATTGTGCAAGATGGAACTGCTATCTGCCAATGTCCAGAAGGATTTACTGGTGAAAACTGTGCAACACGTAGGTGATAATTCAATGTTTTACTGTTTAATTAAACATCTTACCAATTAGTTCATATTACCACAATAATATACATCCAATATGAAAATAACCTTTGTGCCAAACAATGTGTTATTCCTTTTCAAATGATCAATTATTTTATTATTATTACAACAATGATAATAATGAGGACACAGTGGTGGCTTGGTGGTTAGCACATTCACCTTCCAACACTGGGGTCATGTGTTCAAGGCCCTATCTGGGGGTTTCCATGTTCTCCCTGTGTCTGTGTGGGTTTCCTCCCACGTTCCAAAAACATGGAGTTCAGGTGAATTGGCTATTCCGCTCTGGTGTGTGAATTAATGTATATGTATGTAAGTGAACGTATAGATTTTTGTGCAGTTTCCAAAGTTAGGAAAGGAAACATGGATCCATATTTCAGCTTTTATTTTGGTTTATATGGTTAAATTCCTGAAATAAGTCTGTTCCCACTGTCTGTGTTGACTTTCCAGCGGTACAAGAATGTGAAGAAGGCTGGGTGAAATTCAAGGGCAGTTGCTATATCCACTTTAATGATCGGAAGACATGGACTAGTGCTGAGCAGCACTGTCAAGAGCTGAACGCTCATTTGGTTAGCATCGCTTCTCAGGAGGAGCAATATTTTGTCAACAGTGAGTAGAAAATGACATTATTTAAGACATGTATACCATGTGTTTTATTACCACGTGTTACCATGTGAATAATTGCATCTCCAAACTACTTCTCCAAACCACTGTAGCTCAGACTCAGGACTACCAGTGGATTGGATTGAATGACAGAGACAATGAATCTGAGTTCCGCTGGACAGATGGAAGCCCTTTGGTGAAGTCTAAGTCTATTATTATTCAGCTACAAATAATTGATGCCTTTATATTGATAAAACACTGAAATGTAATATGCAAGAAATTGCATGACTTACTGTGATTACACTATTCCACAGCAATTTGAAAACTGGAGAACAAACCAACCAGATGATTACATTAACTCTGAAGATTGTGTAGTAATGATCTGGCATGAGTTTGGCCAATGGAACGATGTGCCTTGTAACTACCATCTTCCATTCACATGCAAAAGTGGACCAGGTAAGAGATGTTTGTATTTGCTCCAGTTTATTTGGTAATAAATGAATACAGCAATATACAATGATATGCCAGAAGTCATGATTCAGAACTCGCTACTGTGTCCCATGACACAGGGCATCCTGCAATGCAGGGCATCCTGCATTAAATGTGGATGTGATTTGTGACAGAATTGCTTGTCTGTTTACATGGACAATTCTAGCCAGAGACTGCCAGTCAAATTATTACCATCCACTGCACTGTCCACTGTGGATGGTAATCCCTGCCATGATATAATCCCAGTATACAAGTGATAATTTGGATCCAGGAATGATAAATGCCCACACAACGAAATCAGAATGTCCCATCAATATGGCACCCACACAATAATTCATGTTGACCAACTTAACAACTCCTCAGGTGTGAGCATTCCCAAAATGTCTCCTGAGCTAACACCACTTCATATTCCATTTACATACTGCTATTTTGACATATTAGTGTATGTATCCAAAAGTAAATGTTTAAAAAGTCAGCTACAGGCCTATCCATAGTCCTAATGCCTTATAAGCTAGTCTTCTTATAGCAGCTGGTCATTATTATGGTTAGGTCATTGTGCTATTATGGCTACTTGCAGCAATTCCTGATGGGACCTCTAATTTCCTCCTCCTCAGCAAACTGTCACAAACCTCCTGAGGTAGAGCATGCCAGGATACTGGGAAACCTGAAGGACTACTACCCTGTCAATTCCATTGTCCGCTATCAGTGTCACACTGGCTTCACACAGCGCCACCTGCCTGTGATACGCTGTATGCCAGGAGGCCAGTGGGAAAAGCCTAAAGTGGAGTGTGCAGGAAGTAAGTTACAGACAGGTGACATTTTATATTTGTACAAATGATAATCCTACACAGGGTTACTGGTTGCTTTGATGACATTTTAAAATGTGGTCTGTGGACTCAATCCAAAGGATGTTTATTATTATCATCAGTATTAACATTACGCTCTACAGTTCCGGAATCCCAAAAGTGATGTAGGAATCTTGACAATAGAGACTGGTATATTTGCAGCATCCAGGCAGCTAAGCTTAATAACCTTGCATTAGTTGGTTAGTGTACAGACACCTGTCATTTGCCCATCTAAAAAGTCCCCCAGTTTCGGCTACTTGGCAAGTAACACCTAGTTTCCCTCATTTCCTTAGCCAATTAATTGGGAATTCCTGGGAAATTCCTGCAATTGATTGGTGAGGGAGCAAGGGTAATTGACCAAGAGCCCAAAATGTCTGATATTTGGACTGGTCGATGATAGGAGACTTGACACTACCTGTGAAAACATGTCAAACAGCCCACCCTGAGGTACAAGCCCCATAATATGTCATTTCTCCCACCTTCAGGATACAACATTGGAAGGGGGCTTTCCCAGTCTTTTAACTGGATAATTTTGTGCTAGATTTTCATTTTATGACAGATTGTCCAATTAATGTCACTAATACC
Source organism: Acestrorhynchus altus (assembly GCA_034509495.1). Classification (NCBI taxonomy): domain Eukaryota; kingdom Metazoa; phylum Chordata; class Actinopteri; order Characiformes; family Acestrorhynchidae; genus Acestrorhynchus; species Acestrorhynchus altus. Next base: position 22,905,439 of record CM067512.1, read on the forward strand.
TGTATAAATGCATATCTAATGAGTCCTATGAACTGGACATGAATTTAGGCTTTGTATTACAACAAAATGTAATTGCATCTGTTTTTTTCCACTTTTCAACAGGCAATACAAACAACAGACTACGCAAAAGATCACTCAAGCGGCATTCAAAAGCAGCCAACAGTCGAACATGGAGAAAGGTCCTCTAAACAGGACTGGAAGCCTGCACTTCAAATCATCTAGAGGACTGTTGTTAGTAAAGAGCATCTCTACATAAATCCTAATTGCCCAGAAGAAAACCTGTAGCCTCAGTAAGAGGGCCAACCTTATACAATGACACACATTAGATTCAGTTCTGTAGTCCGCCTGGCTTATTGGTTTCCGAGTGTTACTCAGTGCCTTGCTGTTGGGGAGAAAGAAAAAAGCAAATAATCTAGAGTGATTATTTAGTGAGAGATGGAATAAGACTGACTTTTTTGGCTGGGAGAGATAATCCAATGTTAAATCAAATCAGACCATCTGAACCACACCATAAATCCATGAGCAGGTCATTTTAATTGACAGACTGAATTTACCAGAGCCAAAGCTCTGAGCCTCCCCACCAATTCATTGTTAAGTGAAGTGACTGTGTTCTTCTTAACGGCCTCCAGGTGGCACTGTTGGACACTTAGAGTTTTGCTAATCTCCACAGCCACATGTTTCCACTTAATCCCTGTAATTTAGTCACTTTACTTTTGGGCAACTGTTTCCTCCTTTTCTGAAGGACTAAGTGTGAGAGTGTTAAGTGTGAATGAGTGTTAGGGTGGTCCTTGGCCTAAGAGTGACACTTGAATGTTGTAACAAGACAAAAGGCTTCAATGACTACAGCTGAATACAATGAAGTCAAGCATATTAGGATTTCAAATTATATTCATGGGGATACTGATTTTTTTTTTTTGTCCCTTCTGTTTAATTGTGTAATACGTGCAGCATGACTTCAGACGTTTTCTCTGTGAGACTGTGAAAGGCAAAACACCCACCCTTTCCATTCGCATTGTATAGAGCTGCATCCAGACTCACACTGGCTACCACTTCACTAAATAGTGTATCAAAACTAGTACACTTCCATTAGTAGTGCATTCATTAATATAGCATACAGAGTGCAGTAGTATGTGGTTTTGGATACAGCCTAACTCTCTGACCTGACCTTGTAGGCCTGTCCCAAAGCGCCCTAACAGTGTGCAGTATTCCACACTTTGTTGAGGTTTGCAATGTGAGCAAAAAGAGACCTTGAGAATGCTTGCTTTTTACTTTAAAGTGCTTTTGCGCCACATTTGCACAGTGTACTGGCTACATTGTGCAACTGGCATGGCCACTGATGTAGAAGCAAATAAACATATAGCATCCTAGCTTTAACGCTCACTAACTGGCTTCTTCTGCATTTGCCAGCTAGCCGCAACCTTAACCATGCAATCCTGCATGCAGGCCACATAAACAGCTAGTATAGAGCCAGAAACCTTAAGGTATTGTTTTAAAAGAGTGTGTTAGGGCCACATTTGTGCAACGTACTGGCTACATTGCATAACGGGCATAGAAACTGATGTAAAGACTAATAAAAATTCATCATCATTAATTGCTACTTAGGGTGACCATATATCCACTTTTTCAATGTCTTCTGTTTGGGATGTGAAAAAATACACCTAAATCAATCTTTACACCTTTAAATGTGTCTATCATTGACCAAACTGCAAAATATGACCACAAAATGGTCTCACAACTTGGGAGCTGGGAGCCACAAAGTCTCTCAGTGTCTTAGCAGTGTCCCTAGTGTCTTCTCTTTGACAGCTGAAATATGGTCATCCTATGTTAACTAACTGGCTTCCTCTACATTTGCCTGCATTAGCTGGAAAAGAGTTCCTCCCACTAACATGAAACATCATTAGAAGGCTTTTTTCCTAATCTGTAAACTAGGAAAATCGCACCTAAACATTCCTCATGCATGCAGTTCTTCATACTGGGAATGGTGTTAAAAAATATCAGAATGCTTGAAGTGTGTAACCGGCTACACATTTGTGGCTACACAGTTTCCTGCTATATCTTGTTATCATAGTCATTATTCTTTGACACTCGCTGATCACTTATCTGTCGCTCAGTCCAGTTTCATCACAGTTTATTACAGGTCAAGAACAAAGTAATGCATTTAAACTCTTCTAAATCACGGCAGCTGTAAACAAATCCAGCCTCTCTTATTTTCTTGTGAGCAACCCTTTTTGAAGGGCAAAATGAGAAGAAGAACTGCATATGGCCTTGAGGTCTTTATGGGCACGCTCAAGTGAGGATCACAGGACTGCAAGAGCGCCAGTTGGGACAGGGTTATGGTCACTGGACCTCAAATTGAATAGAAATGAAGTAATTTAGTTGCAGTTATATGCAGTGTAATAGAAATGAAAGAGAAAACAAGAGAAACACTATTTATTGAGGACTACAAACTGGAAACATATTTGACTGCTCTGCTGTCTTCCCTAGTAAATTGCTAATTATTCATATCAAGTGAGGACTGTAATGATGATGAAACCTTATAGCACCCATATTAACATGTGCACACACTTCCCCTGCAAAAGTACTGACTACTCGAGTAACTCTGAAGGTTCTCTGCGAGGTAAGTGGTGAATATTGCACTGGTTTGTATTCTATTCATACAGAGTAATATACCTTTTATATGGCACTGTCTTGCTGTCAGCTGTTACTTTCAACCATATTAAACTGAACTCATACCTGTCAAAGTGCCATACCTGTGTGTCCATCAAATAAACAGAGACTAAATGTGTGCCTGTTTGCCAGTCTACGTTTGTTCAGTTGTTTATGTACGTGACGAATTTATGTGCATGTCTCGACAATTGGAATGTCAGGAATGTCTGTCTCTGATTTGTGGTACAAACACATTTTTGCACATTTGCCATCTGTTACCATGTGATTAATGAGTTCATGTCAAAGCACTAATTAAATAAGTGATATTTAAAACACTTAAATTTCTATTATCATGGACTTTTGTGGCGCTTGCATATATACAGCATTGTTCTGACCACCAGTGCTATCAATCATTTATCCGAGTTCTCTAAATCTGGGAGAAAAGAGTCTTTTAATCATGACATAAGTTGCATCGCACTCTGACTCGTCTTTCCCTGCAGTTTCTACACAAATGACCCATTCAGATCAGTTTCATCTCTAGAAATCTCAGGATGGAAAAAAAGGGGACAAGCATGAATATGGCTTTCATGCCTAACAGTGTGCACCTTCATCAGGGGCAAGCTAGGGGAGGGGGGAGGCCAGCTTAGCAACACTGCTGTCTTTTCATTCAAAAAAGTCCCCCACCCCCCTTCTATGTTTGGGAAGCAGGTGTAAATAGGACATCCTTGAGTCCAAGGGATCATGAAATTACCAGCAGTTAGCTTGCCCTGAGGAAAAGAGAGGTGGGTAAATGCATTAGTGTGCCCTGTGCCAAGCAGATCAGACAACATGGCGCTGGGGTTATGGCTGGAGTCTCTCTGTAAGTCCAAGCTCAGAATTCTTCTCACTGAGCTTACTGTGCCATCTATTGATCAGTCTATAAAATCACCCACCCATGTCTTTATTAACATATTTAATCATTTCTAATTGTTCTGGGTGTAAAATCTATAATCTATAACATTCTTTCTAAAGGCCTCAGAGAGCTCTTTGAGTCTGGCAATGGTGGCACTACTCCTAACCTTTCCTCACAAGAAAATCACATCTATTAATTACATTTTCAAATTCACCAAACCCAATATTTTAAGGGCAGGTTAATGCATTTGAGAGTTCGTGCATTTTAGACTAGTGTGTCCATGCTTATATACCTCTTAGATGTGATGATATTGAAATGTAATATCAGGATAATGATGTTAAATATTATGAAAAGTATTGTACATGTGTAAGAAGATATTTTCTAGCATGTCCCAGGCCCCTGAGGACTGTATCATGGAGTCGATGATTTTGGGCTGGAGATGGAAGGAGCTTTTGGCCAGGCATGTGAAACTGAAGCCCCGTGGTGAGGTGAAAAAAACAGATAACATAACTTCACTTTGTATTGTTGATCTCACTGTAATTGTTTTGTATAAATGATGTGTGGTCATTTCACATCTTGGAGATTTCTTTGATAGATGTTCATTGACCATCATGACCCACGTCTCTTTGCTATGTTGGGAGGTAAACCTTTAGTACTCTACACTTTTAAAAATAAAGGTGGAATGAAAGACATCAAAGCATCCTTACACTCATTACTCCATAAATCAACTACATTTCAAGCACAATGACAACTACATCAAGTTCGGTTTTAGGTTAGGATTGCCAAGAAAATAGGCAGTATGCTATTTAAATAAAATAACATAAAATTAACTATAAAATAATATAAAATTAACTAAATGAACAAGACAAGACTCAAATGTAGATACAAAAAACATTTATTGTCTAAAATTATACAAAAATGATATTTGCATGAGGACTTTTCATACAAAATAGAAAGTAAACATCATGCATGCAGTATCAGATGACTACAGTTAGTTAAAATAAACAACTGTCAACGTCTGTAAGAAGTCATAAAAAACATTCTGGTGCTAAAAAATCTAGGTAAAGAAGTAAGAATGAAATCTTAAAATAACCCTTCAAATTTTCTTTCCTCCACAGTGGGTTTGTCATCTGTATTCATATGGGAAATATATAGTAAATATTGTCTGAATATACTTAATGCAATGCCTTTCTTGTGACAGCTGAACACATATCTAAGTTATCTTAATGAGTCAGTATTTAAGAGACAAATTTGCAGCTGCTCAGAACTGTTCCCTGAGTAACACCTGTTTTTTAACCTTACATATCTATTAAGTGTTCAAACACAGGGAATAAGATGTTTTCAGTTCTGCTGACTGCAAAGCTAATACTCTACATACTTCTAAATGCGGGTGGATTCACCAAGATTTAAGTGGGGAGACTCCTTTTATCTGTATAGCAGATGTGGAAAGTGAATCATCACAGTGTGCTAAGCCTTTTCTTCATCATCTTGAGGAATTCTAGGACTGTGTGGCCACTTCCATAAAACAGCTTGTGCAAGTTGCATATGGGCAAAGAGAAATTGCTTAAACCAATACAAACTATTATATAAAATTGTATATTTAGTCCAAAAACAATGAATTTTGCTTTGTTGGATTTGTACTACTGTCAAAAACTCAAAATCAATAGTCATCCAACACCTTTTTTTAATAAGTGCCCACACGTTTCTCTCAACCTGCTCAAACCTCATCCAGGTCATCATTAAGGCTGCACAGACTTGTCAATGTTTAGGGCACAACACGTCATGGTGGCTTTGTGTGGGCTTGTGCTAACAAAAACTCATTTTAGCCTGCTCTGCAGTGACTCAGACATGATGGTGGTGTGTTAGTGTGGGTTGAGCTTGTATGAGTGGATTAGACACAATAGTGCAGCTCATCACACACCAACACACCGCCACTATGTCAGTGTCACTGAAGTGCTCAGATTGACCAACCACCCACATAATACCTGCTCTGTGGTTGTCCTTTTGGGTCCTGACCAATGAAGAACAGGGCAAAAGGAGGCAGAGAGACAGATGGACTACAGTCTATAATTATAGAAATACAAAGAAGACATGGGCTTGTCTTGGTTGCTATGGTAATCACAAGTTTCATGTCTTTGTGACAATACTTAATTATACCCCAAAACAAAAAAAATTATTTAAAGGAACATTCTATTAAAAACTTATGTTGAAACAATGTCATTGAGCCCAGATGCAGTCAAATGGCCAAGACATGCTTGAACTCGTGGGCTTCTTTACTTTAAATGTTATGATGCTATGCTAACTTTGCTATCAAATACTGGACTTGTACTGTCATCAACCATATCTTTGCAAACACACCTACAATTAATTTATTTACTTTAATTAAACTCCACATCATTGTTCTAAACCCATGTTTCTTAACCCTGATTCTGGAGGCACCCCTATACTCCAGTTTTCCCTTCTCCCACCAAAACTGATTCAATTAATCAGCTCATTAACAAGTGCTTCAGAGTTGCATGGGGTGTGTTAAAGATAAAATGAGCAGGGCAGGGGTGCCTCCAGGACCAGCATTAAGAAATGCTGGTCTACAGCAGGAGTCACCAACCCTGCTCCTTCACGCTACCTTCTTGCCGACTTATTGTTACAACCCTAATCAGCCCTCCCGATTCAACTAATTACTGCCATTAGAAGATCTTGTTTTGCAGGGTAGGTGTGCCTCTAGGTCCAGCATTGAGAAATAGTGTACTACATTTACTTGTGTGTGCCAGACAAATAAAGTTATGGATGCATTTTTTAAGGAAGCCTAAGAGACAATTTAGGTGTTTATTTATATGCTAAGAGCTATATGTTCACAATGTGTGTTGTTATATGTTGTTACCATAGCACCTCTGTTTGTAAACTAAAGAAGCACATGTCAGATATCAGCCATTGAGAAGTTTACTATAATGCACTTGTGTTACTGCAATATAGTTTAGGCAAAACTTTGTGAAGGCTGTTTAACCTAAGATAAATAGTGAGGATGTTTTTTTCCAGGCAATCACTTGTCTTCATCAGAACCTTACCACCTGACTTTGTGACAGTACACTCCATACTTTAAATGGTGGGGAAGGAAGCCGAAGCTCCTCACTCCAGGCTCTATAGGGCCGCAATTTGGCCTGGGTCTGGTGATGGGGTAACGAACACTTCCGTCAGCCAACCACCCAGCATCACACTGGTCCAGCCCCACAAACCTCCAGGCAGCATACAGCTCACCTACTTTAGCAATTTGAGCACCATCCAGCCCACATGCTTCTACTGCCTCAGTGAAGTTCAACTTAAGTGGGTGTTCCAGGAAGTAGACCTCACCTGAACAAAAGCAAAGGAAAAAAGGCATTATTGATTGGTGGTTTGGGAGCTTCAGGCTTGTATTTAGACCAAAAGAATCCCAAAAAGCCTAAACAGTGGTGGACACCCTTCAGTTTCAGTGCTGATCCTGGATGTACTAACTTCAGCTAGAGTTCTAAAAGTTGCTCAGTACATAATTAGTCTTTTTTTTTTTTAACTTGCCACTTAAGTCATACGATAGGAATGGAGTCATAATTGAATTGAAGTAACCAGCCATTTACTTGAGTAAGGCTACAGGGTACTCCCTGGGAATAAAACTCTAGTAAAAAGAGTAAATAATAATAATAATAATAATAATAATAATAATAATAATAATAATAATAATAATAATAATAATAATAAAGAGTTTATTCAATAAGTTTTCATTGTGTTGTTATACATCTGCTAAGAACAAATTTGAGAAGTGCCTTTATGACAATCACACAATCCCTCACAGACTCTGGACTCAAGCCTTCACTTTAAACAAATGAAGCACAAAGAAATGACTATCTTCAACCTCCTCCAAAACACACAATTATGAGGCTTAAGACAGATTTCCTAAAAACTAAGAACTGGTGACGTGGTTGACTTAAAATTCTTCATTTTTTTCTTCACTCTAGCTGTCTTGAAACATATGGAAGATTAATTATTTCAGGAAAAACCAAAAGCCAGAGAACAGATCACTTACAGCTCACTATCTCCAGGGACATGCAATCAGGGGAATTACAGCACGCTGTTGCTCTTTGAAGACCAAGGTTTGACTCAAGAGTGTGAGAATCTTGCTGATGATCAAAGCTTAGAATTTGAGGTCGACTCAGAGACATTGAAGGCCAGCATGCATGATCCGCCTCATAAATGCTGCCTGTTGGTTTTATTACAGCTGGCCAAATTCAACTATTACAGAAGGGTGGAGATGGGTAAGGAAACAGTAACATTTGTAAAACTGTGTGTGTGTTTTGCACTGACTCTAAATGTAATGAATCACAGTCTGGCATTTTAAAACACATGTTGGATCTGTTTTCACAAACATCTGTGAGAGCCATTCTACAAAAAATCTGCACAGTGAAACATCCAAATGTAGTCCATCAGCCAAGACATTCTGTTGTCCAAGGTTTCCTTCATTAGTTTTATACTTGACCTAAGAGGTTAATGTAGCTAAAAACTAAATGGAAGTTCATACTATCATCCAATCTGTAAAAGCAAATCAAACACTTGCTGCATTAAACTACATGCAGCAAGTAAAATCTCATTTATTTGGCAAGCTTTAGCCTAAAATGACATCAGCAATACAAGCTGTAACTTGGTCTATACTAATAAAAACACTAATGATAGATCCCTGCACACTAAGAACAATTTAATGTTAAAAGAGTGCAAAGCTTGCCACTGGGGCTGTTAAGGTACAATAAAGTACCTTTCAGTGAAAATCAATTTCTATAGACACGTTTTCTGTACCAGAGCAAGACATCTCAGCTCCTCCTCTACTCTTCCCCCATTCACACTCTCACAAATGCACTGGGAAGGGAGCACAAGACTTGGTGTGTAGAAAGAAGAAATGAAGATCAAATTTCAATATGTTTAAATACAGTTAAAAAAAGAAGAAAGTAAGACTTCATAGGGTCTGAATTTTTCCAGATTCCACAATAATTAAAAGATCTGTAAAGCCATTCTGAATAGTCACATGACCAAACCTACATATCCTTAATGTAATTTTGACTAGTCATTTGTTACTTATATATCAGTTATCTCTCATTTTTACGTGTGAAAACCCCAGTTATATATAAAAAATATATTTGACTTTTTTCACATTAAAACATATGGACATTTGGTCCTCATTACCTGTAGTGGGTGATGATCCTATCTTCATCTTAACACATGAAGCTTTAAAAAGTCTTTAAGAAATGTAATAAACAGAAATGCAAATTTCTTGTAATATAGAGCACCATATGTCCTAATAGCTGGGATTTCGTTTTTTGTCTAAAATAATATCAAATCGATCTTTGACATGGACTGGAAGAAAGATTGTCCCACTCCTCCATGCAGAATTCTTTCAATTATGTGATGTATCTGCATCAGTCATCAGACTAGCTAACATTTTCCTCAAGCCTCCATTGATACAATAAAAATTCATAGTGGTTTCTATGACTGAGAATTCTACAAGCCCTGCTGCAGCAAAGTAGACCCAAACCGTGACAGTTTCACCTACATGCTTCACAGTTGGTATGAGGACCTTGCGCTGAAATACCGTTTTGTCTGTACCAAACATGTCTTCCATTACTATGCCTAAATAATTCAACTTTGCCTTAATCCATCCAGAGCATATTCATCCAGAAGTCCTGGTCTTTGTTTAGATGTTCTCTGTAAAATGACTTTTCTTTACCTCCCATGAATATCACATTTGTTTGGTCTCTTTCTGATGCTAGACTCTCTACTTAAGAGAGACAAGAGATGCCTGTAGGCCACATGACGGGCATTAATGGATTATTGGAGACTGCTAAACTTGCATAGGATAGCCTGACCCAGCAATTATTTTCTGGACAGTGGAATGTCAAACTTAAATTATGGTCAGAAGGGACTTCTAGATCTGTAAATCTGATATTATCACTAGTAAACATTTCATGGTTAATTTCTGAAATGACAATTTTTATTATAGTGATCTGTAATATAATATAGAGATCTGAAACAGATACATTTAGGTTTACTTGTGAGGTTTTCATATCTGACAACACATACAGTAAACGCATGCTGTAGATGTAAAACAGACTCTTCACCTCTAATGGAAGAAGTGAAGCAGAATGCATCGAAGCGTTCAAGGGTTTTGTCGCGCAAGCCATAACTCCGGACACCCGCTGCCAGTTCTGTGCCACCACAGGCTTCTCGGGGGACAGAAACGGGGTACTGTGCTGTCCCGTCAGCTAGCCAGCCCGCGTTACACCAGTCCAGACCCTCCTCCCAGGCTGCAAACAGCTGTTCAAAAGTGGCCAGACAGGCACCCTGTTGCTCACAGGCCTCCTTACCCTCCTGGAAGGTCAACTGGTAGCGCCCCCTGAGGGAGTAATAAGGGAACACCACACCTGTGGATGAGGCAGAAAGGCATCTTACAGCTGAATATAGCTGGAGGAGTGGTACTGATACTAATGGTGAACTGTAGCAAAATAAATGAAACATCTCTGATGCTAACTAGTGAATCACATTGCTCAACCATGACATTATGATCACCTCCTTGTTTCTACATTCACTGTACATTTTATCAGCTCCTCTTACGCTGTAGCACATTGTAGCACTATAATTATTGAATGTGTTGTGTTGGTACAAGTGGATCAGACACAGCAGTTCTGTGACACAGCATGTTGGCTGGATATTTAAGGGTGATGGACTATTCTCAGTCCAGCAGTGAAAATGAGGGGTTTAAACACTCCAGCAGCACTGCTGTGTCTGATCCACTTGTACCAATGAAACACCCACTAACACACCCCCCATGTCAAGGTGACCACAATGTCACCAATCTGCGGTGATCTGATCATCGAAGTACAGGGTGAAAATATGCTAACAAAGTATGCAGAGAAACAGTTGAACTACAGTCTGTAATTACAGAACTACAAAGTGCTCATGTATGGTTCAAGGTTCAAGGTTCAAGGTTCGGTTTATTCGTCACATACATAGTTATACACAGTACAACATGCAGTGAAATGCTTTTTTACAACTGTCTGCACCCACAGATCAGTAGGGGGAGAAGGGAGAAGGTGGGGAGAGGATAAACAGAATAACCAGTATAAACAGAATAAACAGATGTATGGTTAGAGGAGCTAATAAAATGGACAGTGGGCATAATCTTATGGTAGATCTGTGTATTTTTTTTAAGAAATCTGATACCTTCTGTGAGTCAAAGACACACAGTTGTGTCATTTTCTATTTAAGGAGCACAATTAAGATTTTAGGGCCCCAGTGCTAATGTCCCCCCACCCCCTAACAGATAAGCCACTGACGCACCAACCAAATAAACTCTTAGGGTTAATACCGAATATGTTTTAAGAATTAAAAGATATACAAGAAAAACAAGCAGGACAGATTACCTCGGAACTCAAGCTCCACAGTGACACTCTCATCCTCCAAGCCGTCAATAATCTCGCAGCGATATCGCCCCTTGTCATCAATCATCAGTGGGTTAATGACCAGTGATGCATCACCTGGGGCACTCCGACGGAGACGCACACGTCCCTTGAAGTCCCCATAACTCCTGTGGCGTGAGCCCAATGCCACCATCACATTCTTCTCCGGCCCTCCGCCTGTAGCTGGTTGCCAAAACCACTTGACTCTTGTCCGGCGAGGCGTGCTAAGCTCTGGCTCATACCGGTAATGACAGGGAAGGGTCACGTTGCTTCCTTGTATGGCAGACACTGACAATTCTGGAGATTCCACGTGAAGACGGATCCCATTGAAATAGACTGGAACACGAGAGGAGAGAGAGAGTCACTAACAATGACTAGTATTCACCAAACCTCTCAAAACAGTGTGCTGAGTGCTGATGTCAGATCAGCTGTTCTATTTTTGTGAATGCAGTAATGTCAGCCTGATACTGACCTCAGAACTAAGGATAAATACCAATAATTTCTAAAGCATTTATCATACAACCACAATATATTTACAGAAGACAAACATATTATGGAAAAAGTTCTGTGGACGTTTCCTCATTTCTCCAGTCAGTAATAATAAAGTTGTCTGTTTCAAATTAACTTTGTAACTCTGCTACAAAATGAATCCACCTGTTCAGTCTAGAGTAATTCAAGCTGATGACAATAACCAGTTCAATCTGGACTGCTTACTGAATGGGGCACAAAACAGTGCTCCCGCCAACAGTCTGTGAGGATTACATTGGTGTGGGACGTACCTCATCCGTGAGGACAGAAATGATGAGTGTGTTTGTGTTGGAGGTGGAACTGTGTACATTAAAACTAATGACTTTATAATGCTTTGTGACTAATGACTTTATAAAGATGTGTTTCCATAAAGAACGACTTTATTAATCTAGTGGGCAGTATGTGAAAAGCATATTGATATGTTATGAATGTGCACGACAACAACGTCATTTGTGTTTAATTAGATGTACTGTTTTGATAGAACCGCAATTCTCCACATAACTAATTATTAGAATATGGATAAGAGCATCATTAGGGATGGAAAATAGGTATGTTTATTTAAATGGAATCTTGGCCGAGACTGCGGATGATAAGTTAATGTTAATTGCTTTGCACATTCAATATTTCAACAATCATTAATTAATTTAATAAACTGTATTTATCTGAGCAATAAGCTAGGTGTAACTTTTAAGAGATATTTTATCCCATCTACAATTATTTTGATATTCACCATTACTTTCTATTTACTATTTTTCTATTTTTCTATTACTCTATTACTCTATATGCCCTGTGTTTGTGCAGTGATGAGAGCTGTGTTTAGTATTACTCAGTATGCAGGTCAGTGATACAGTAATTTTGTCAGTGATACAGGAATTTTATAACATTTTTTTAAAAGTTATGTTTCCCTTATTTAAACATTAGACCTGCATCGTGTTGGAAAAACACACCACCAAAGATATTATCATAAACTTCACTCGTAAGGAGCAGCACATATGTTTTTTTTTATTATACACTCAAGTAGAATATCCGTTATCTATGTCCCCAAGGATGAGGTGAGTCCCTCAATGCTGCGAGCCTCACAGATGAGGTCTGCAGTCGGACCCTCCTCAGTCAAGACAGAGGTCATGTTAGTCTTAAAGACACAGTCAGGAAAATTGCCTGTTTTAAAAACAATGGAAATATAAGTGTGACTGTACTTTGGACATAAATTATCTGCACTGTCATTAACACACCTCAAATTAAAAGTGCATCATTCACTAAAACTGGAGAATCCTGCATTTGGTAGTGTGTGGTTTACTAGGATAGACAAGTGCCCTACACTTCATTTACTAACCTGAGTAAAATGATTCAAATATAAGATTACATCGAATAGAACTCTGGACCTATCTAGTACCAGAAATTACACTGATTTGAGATTACACTAGGTACAATTCTGTGCCTAGATAACATTAGGTTAGAACATTGAATATAGATGTAGATCTCTGGCTCTAGGTAACATCAGATAGAGCACTGAATCTAGATTTAGAACTCAGGCTCTAGATAACATCAGATGGCGTTCTGGATCTGGATGTAGAACCCAGAGTCTAGATACGTCCAAGTAGAGCACTAAATCTAGATGTAGAAGTTCTGCTCTAGATAACATCAGGTAGAACACTGAACTCAGGCTCTAGATAGGATCAGGTGGAACACTGAACTCAGGCTCTAGATAGAGTCTAGATAGAGTTCTAGACCTTGTGAAAGCTGCTTTTGTACAGAAGCAGAACTAGAACAGACACAGAGATAACACACAGAGACGGAGATACTGAGGGTGTGAGATCTTACTCTGTCCGTTGCCGTTTCCGTTATCGATGATCTGATAGTAATAACCGTTAGAGTAACCGTTAGAGAAGCGCTGCGCGCGACCCTCCAGCGCCACGTGCTGCAGCAGGACCAGCAGGACCAGCAGGGGGCGCGCGATCCACATGTCGACGAGCCTGCTGTCTCACAACTTCCCAGATAATAGAAGATAAACCCTGCTCCACACTGCTAACTTCTGAAACCAACCGAACCGAGAAGAAAGAAAGAAAGAAAGAAAGAAAGAAAGAAAGAAAGAAGAAGAAGCAGACAGTTATCTGCAGCTCTGTGCTGCACGCGAGGAAAGACAGACTCAGTCAGACTCCTGTCACTCAGACTGCTTTACACCTCTTACATCATTTACTATCATCCACAACAAATAAACAAAATAATAATAATAATAATTAATAATATATAATAATAATGATGATGATGATGATTATGATGATGATGATGATGATAAAACCTTTCAAAAAGACAGATCTTTAGCTACAGCTGTTCTGCTGATGAGCTCAGAGCTGCTCTCAAAGTTAAATCTGCTCTTGTAAAACACTGAGCAGGTGTCATAAAGCGGTAGAATGATCACAGATGTGTAATAAAAGAGAGGCTGCAGAGAGTAAAGAAGACAGACTGGAGCTGCTCACCGATTTCACACGTCCCTCCGTCGCAGTTCCTCCACTCTGCACTCTCTCTCTCTCTCTCTCTCTCTCTCTCTCTCTCTCTCTCTCTCTCTCTCTGTTTCTGCTAGTGTTTTGGTGACGTCACCGAGGCTTCCCCTCGTGCGCTGCCTCCTGGCGAACAAAAGCCCGGACACTGCTACCTCTGAGCAGCAGCGCTGCTGCCCCTCAACAAAGACCCTCTCTGCTGCAACCCCACATCTAAATGAGGGGGGCTGGGCAGAGCCAGGACCACCAATGAACCACCAATGAACCACCAGGGAGCTCTCCTGGGAAATGAATTTGGAAGGATTAGTCCGATTTTTCATAAATAACTCATTTCACACTTTCTCTGGGAGGGTCTCGCTGCGATATCTGTGAGCGTTTAACCCTTAGAACTCTACACTCGCTTTCTGGGATGGTTTCATAATACAAATTAGAAAAGTGTTTCTAGGAGATCCCAGACTATCCCAATTTGTCTTGGTTTGAGATGTAAAAAAGTAAAAATGGAAATTTCTCTGTGAATTTGAGCATGTTTTGATAAATAGATTAAAACAATGCCTTCAATTGTTTGTTTTTTTATATTTAAAAGTACTGAATAACACTTTATATCACAGAATTCTTCAAAATATTTGTATTCCAAGCATTAAAAAAAAATCACAAATGTTGTTTATTATTTTTGTTATTTATGTATGTATCAGTATTATCTCCAGACTTTTATTCTGGAATTAAAACACAGCAAAGAGAGCAAACAATCCTTTCTCATTTTCCTGTTTTTAAGCCAATATCTGGGTCAGTGACATTATTTTCACTGATAAGTCAGAGTCTGTATGCAGGTTGAGCACCTACATGTGGACAGAGCAGTAAACATGCACTGGAAGCTCCTTTGGCATTTAAACTGGGATTTAAATCGGTTTGAAATGAGTGAATTTTAGCAGTTTTCTAAGTTGGATTACTTGCTGTTAGTTCATCACATGATGAGTATGTGAGACTTGTAATTTGCTATGTCTGTATCAGGCATGTCTGTACCTTTGTTAAAAGTGCAGATCTCTGTCTTTGAGTTAAGCATTTTCACCCTGTTTTGATAAATTAAGCCTGAAGTTGCTTTATAATTATCTGTGTTTACCTGAGAGGTCCTCATCCAGCCATTTAGTGAAGCCTCTCACTACACACAACTCACAAATAGTCACAGGTGTTTAAATCACACGTTTCTGTTCATTTACAGTCAGTTACTCTCTAATTTTCTCAAAAATGCATTTACATACCTTTAGTTTCTTTCACTAAACATTATTTTTGTGGACGAACTAACAGGAAAGAGCCATTGCATTGTATTTCCAAACTCAGAAACTGTTGAGCACTGAAATTAATAAGATACCACATGAAAACATGGTTCCTTTCACAGCTGGTAACAAATGAAGAATTTTTGTTGGAATTGCAATTTTCATTCCTATACTGTCTGATAGTCATGGATGTGATACAGATGGTTTAAGATGAATGACAATCATAAATCCTGTGAATCGGAGTTAGGTTGACTAGAGGCAACAGCACACATCTAATACTTTGTGGTAGAAAAAAGTAAAAATAAGGAATAAGCAACTTTCTATAAAAAGAAATGATTCTTCTCAGTTTTGTCTCACACTGTTAATCAAATCTCTTTGTCCACAAGCTGTAATGCATAGCTTTGGCTTGAACTATCAAACAAGAAGTTTATGGGGGTATTTAATACCCTTGGAACTGTATGTTTCTATCTGATATTTTTTTTTGTATCAAAATTGATTTACATTTTCTTGTTCTGACAACATTTTGTGAGGTGTTTTTAAGTTGTAAGCAGTTTAGGCTCTATATCCATATAAGACACTATAAAGAATTTAAGGCTTCACATATCTTCTCAGAAGCAAATAGAACCATATAGTCACAAGAGGACAACTTGTCTCCTGCTAGTGAAAAATGCTGAAGACAGGCACAGATGTTTATCATACCCCAGATAATGGAAATTTTAGTCACAGTCTGATTCTTTCAAATTTCTTTGTTAAATCATATGTCCAGAGACCATAGAATATGTCTGAACAAGATAACTCTTTTTCTAGTTGTTGTGGATCAACACTTTTAATCAATTATTTAATTATTTGATTATTGAGTACTCTCCACTTTCTGGAAATCCCTTTCCAGGAAAACGCTTCCATTATATTCTAAATACAATTACTTTACATTAATTCTTTAATAAATTACATAATGCAACCAATGTAGCAGTGGTGCACTGTTGTACTGTCCAGTGATACATAAGAACCTTTCCTGTGTCCTCACACAAAGTTCTGATGAAGTTAAAATATTACTTTTTTGAAAAGGTATGTTTGGAGCAAAAAAAATGGTGCATAACCGCTCCAACTGTTAAACATTTTGGAACTGTGTTGCAGCCAGTGGCACAAGGAAAATTTAAAAGGTATGGGAAATAATGGATATTGTTAAATCGAAGCAAATTCTGACCAATTTAACAATGTCATTTTGGAAAAAAATCACTTACTTTTTCACAGTCAAAGATATTTTGACTTAGGATGCCAAATAGTAGAATAGTAGAGTATATAGTCAGTATTATGGCTCAAGAATAGCTTTTCTGTTTTAATATTTAAAATCTAAATATCTAAAAATCTAAAATATGTAAAATAGTTTTAGTGTACTAGTTTTTTTTTATGCACCTATCATCCAAAGCTTTATGAACTGAACTCTGACAGTGATGTCAAAACACAGCTGGTTCTGGAAAACGCTGAAATCAGAATTCTGCTTCTCCCAAGAGACCCATAAAGAAGATTGATTTTCCAGAGTCAATAGGTAGGTACCCTTACAGAGATAGAATTTTGCCTCTTTTTCACATGATCCAGTCACTGGGGATTTGCATGGATGCTGTTCCGTGACCACTCTCTCCAGCAGACACCAGTACTAGGACATCCAGTGACCTTCAGCACATCTTTTTTTTTAAATGCCACCCTGTCTGCCAGAACGTGTTATTTCAGTATTAGTGACAGTTATTTCAACTCCCCGGCAGCTGGGGAAAGGAAAGGGATGCTCAGCGGCCTTTGGTGTGAGCAGGATGTTGAGCTAACATCATCACTCAGTACCACGACCCCTTCCACAATAACCAATAACCCCAGGCTGTTCAGTGGGAAAGAGAGAGACCTTGCTGTGTTCACAGATACGAAGACCCATTATTGACGCGTTTGAAGATCTGGGCTGGTTTGTTTCCAAAGCTAAGATGAAAGCCTTTGCCTAGAGCAAGGAATACCAACAGTGAGTGAATTGCAGGGGGCTGAGGAGGAGCCTAATTCTGGCTGCTAACATCAGGCCAGGAGAGCATTGTGCACTAATTGTTTGGTCAAAATGAAAAGGTTGTATGTAAATGCTCCAGATTCTCCTTGAGCTCTTGTCAGTTTTAATTAGTGCAACCCAAAGGACAGGCTGAGAAAGCTGAGCTGGCCTTCTCAATCAAGCCAACAGTAGCCACTGATTTGAACTTCAATGAATCTGCATGGGGCAAATGGGGCACTAGTTTTCCAAACAAAACTAAAGCCTACTCAGCACTCTTATTAGCAGTGACATTTAGTTCAAAGTAGGCTTAATTACTGCCTTGGAAATGTTACAGACCTTTCCTCAAAACACTCCTTAGATGCTCCTCTTTCAGAGGCATGTAGAAAGAGTTGAGCTGAGCTCTAATGATAAATAAGAGTAGATTTTAAAGTCTAGATTTCTCAGTATAAAGACAAAGAAGGGTTTGAAATTACACTTTTGTCAGGGAGGTGATTGGTTGGGGAGTATAAAAACTAAACTACTAGTTCATCTCAGGGAATTGGAAAGAATATGGTAAAAAGTTCATTTTGTTCATACAATGAGCAACTACAAGGTTGATTAACTAGGTAGCAGCGTCCAATACAGTGGACAGTGAGTGGACACAGTCCTGCTGTGCCTGATCCATTTGTATCTATGTGAGACACTGACATCACCACCATGTCAGTGTCACCTCAGTGATGAGGGGAAAAAAAACCTGACCATTCAAGAAGAGGGTGAAAGAAGGCCAACAAAGAATGCAGAGAAAATACTGAACTACAGTCTGTAATTATAGAACTACAAAGTGCTCCTGTATGGTAAGAGGAGTAAATAAAATGGACAGTGAATGAAGAAACAAGGAGGTAGTTATAATGTTATAGTTGATCTTTGTATATTTCAGATTGATTAGTAGTAGAATGAAATATTTCATGCTGTTTTTATTTAATTTTTGAATAGTATTGCTTATATCCAGTATCTTAAATAATAAGAGAATTACATAAGTTATATAAGACAACGAGGCACTGTGGGCAGGTACTGAGTCCTGCTGGAAAAGGAAACGAGCATCTGCATAAAGCTAGTCAGAAAAGGGATGCATGAAGTGCTCCGAAATCTCCTCGTAGATGTTGAATTTACTCTGGACTTGAGAACACACAGTGGACCTACACCAGCAAATTACAAGGCGCCACAAACCATCATAGAATGGAAACTTCACTGAAATTTGGATGATTTTGGCCTCTGTCTCGCCACTCTTCCTCCAGCTATATGAGCTTCAGTTGAGACTGTTGGACTCTTGATTTCATTGGACTCTCATTTCATTTCCTTTCAGTTGAAAAGGGACTTTGGAGCACTGAGCAACAGCCAAGTTCTTTTCCTCCTTAGATCAGGTAAGATACTTCTAATGCAGTCTCTCCTAGTCCTCAGTCCACTCCTTGTGAAGCACTCAGAAATTCATGAACCGACTTTTCTTGACAATCCTCTCAAGGCTGTGGTCATCATACATACATACATATATATATATATATATATATATATATATATATTAATTTGATGCAACAGAGACTTACAGAGTGAATGATGGGCCCTGATAGATAATAGGAGACTAGGAGTCTAGATGTCTCAGGATATAATATGAAGGCAGAAGAGGATTTATTCTCACAGTGATTACACTGTCTGGGGTGGAAACTGGAAAAACTATAACATTCACTTGGTTAGTAAGGGCCCTTTGACATCAAGGTCTTTCTTTTTCTTCAAATCTTTACTTCAATATATAGACTACATCTTTCTGGGGTTGAGAAGGTCCTGAGAATCTCTCCCACTAGTGTAATGTCATTGCCTGTCAATTACAACAAATGGTGTATCAATTAGGAAACACATGACGTTCCATTCATGTGGTATATATGAACATTTTTTCCATTGCCCAGTGTCTAGCTACATGTAATGGTTACATAGAAAAGAAAAGCTATGAAACTTGCAAAACGTGTTCAGTCTCTGTAGATGAACAACATCCACTACAAAGTATGTATGTCTATAAACCACTGGAGTCAATAATGGTTTGAGGAATAACTATCCGCACATGCTCCTCAAATAATGCATGATTTTCTATAGGTGTTTTTAGAAATGTTGATTGACTTTCTAACATTTGCCCTTCATACCTTGTCCAAAATATCTTTGTTATTCCAGGAATGAATCCTTCCTGGAGGTACCATGCAGGTACTAAAGCTTTCCTGTCATTCTTTGGAATAACACCAGGCCCCTCAACAGCCTTCCTGCTGTTGCCTCTGGATACAGCTTCTACATACTGCACCTAGTTAATCAACAGAGGACCGGGAGTTAATGGAACAGTGGATCTTTTGGCAATGGTGTCATGCAGACAAAGAGATCTTTATATCCTGTTTGGTACAGACTTCTCCACAACAAGCTGTTAAGGCAACAAGGGAGATGACCGAGGCCTGGAAAAGAACAACATCCACAACATGGGACCTATTCAGCCCACTCAACTGTGCATTGTACTAATGGAACAAGAAGGTCAACATATGGTAATTAAGGATGCAAAGGCCAGCGTGATCTATTTCAGCACTTTATTTATGTTTTTCAGTTATTAAGAACATGAAAAAATCATGAGAGAGAATAAGAGAGAGAAAGAGAAAGGGAGAGATACACAGAAGAAATAAATCAAATCTAAGCATGTTATCCAGATTTGGAAATCTGCCCTATGGTATGAAAATATATAAAAAAAAACACATCAATTATCAGTTAAAACAAGACAGAACAAGAACATCTTGAAAAGGAATCAAAACTTGCTGTGTGTTCATTGTGAAATAGAAAATGTCTGATAAAATCATATGCCGACATTGACAATTTTTTTAATGTATGAGGGCTCCTGAATATACACCCTTCTCAAATTTAAAGATTTTGTTCAGTGTTTCTTACCATCTATCAGTACTTTTATCTTTATATCTTAAAGCTATAATAGAGTAAAATACTGCCCACTTTTCTTTCCATTAATATTTTTCATTAATATTAATGCTGACATTATATTGCACAAGCCCAAAATTCATAATTCATAAGGAGTTCATTGGGGAAGTGGGGCTCACCACACAGCACCGTGAGAGCATTATGTAGATTCGAGGAGGGTTATGTCAGAGCTTCAGTGCAACCGTAGAAATCATACTAAATTAGATTGTCACCCCCTGTACCGGGGGAACTGCATATGTTCTACAATAAGCAGCTTTTATTTGCTGCTGAACCACTAATAAATTCAAACATTATTGACCAAGCTTTTCACTGAATATATTAGACATAACATAAGTAATTGGCTGAATATATAAACTCAAGACCCAAAGGAGGGACAGCCAATTAACATGGAAGCAAAAGAGAAGGCTTTGGCTTTTGAAATTACAATAAGGTTCCTGTTTATTTCAGAATAATGTGGTAAAAATCAGTAGCACATTGCAATCCATTCAACTCTACCTGAGAAAGATCCGTGGCAGTGTTGGGCCAAAGCTTTAAGGTTAATAATACTGAGTAACTGATATATACCTGCTGTTTCTTTGTTATAATTCAAAGTATGGTTTGAACGTGTGTGTTTTTTGATGGAAATCAAAATAATAAAATGTACAAAACAAAAAGTACAACCTTTTTAAAAGTCATGCTCACAACCAGTAATCTACCTATAATCTATTCACAACCATCACTTACCAAAGTAAAAATCTACAACTGGACGGTGCCTTCACAACCAATAAAACTAACACAAACATAACTATGTATGACCCATTTGGTATGTACATTTTTTAAACAAAATACAATATTTTTCATCTATATAGTTCTTCACTTCAAAAACGGGCCACTTTTTCTACACCATTCTAACTACATGAGCATAAGCGATAACTCCTGCAATAGCATCATCTCCTTGGAGCACTGCAGTCTCATAGGAACAGATCACTCTACTGCTAAATCACATAACACTAGATTCTAGATTTCAGCCTGCACCATCAGTTGTATTTATTGTGGCAAAAACTGGTTGTACGTGTAAAGTTTTGCGCTGTAGTTTATCATAGTTTTGTACAATTGTTTTATTGTGTTTTTGCTGTGGGATATCCCTGAAGCTCCCTGCAAGCTCAGTTCCCTGCTGTATGTTTTGGGGTTTTGTGTGGTGTTTTAGTGCCCTCTGATGCTGGGAGCGAGGCAGTGCATATGTGGCTCAGGAAATAGGGACTGAGGGAGGTAAAAGGAGAAGAGACAGAGAGAGGGGGCTTTACTCATCGCAGCCCAGCAGCTCCATTCGAACAGTGATGCGATCATGCCACGCCCACGGGAGGAGGCGGACGAATCGGGCATAGAAGGGTGGCTCAAACACGTTCTTTTTGTGCACGTTGTTATCACTGTTGCCAGGGAAGGTCTGCAGGAAGAATAAATAGGGAGGAAAGAGGGAAAAAAAATAGAGAAACAGCAAAGTTACTGGAAAGTGATCTGTTACTTCAAACACCACAAACAGCAGGAACATAGCTCACTTAAAAAAAACTGGATTATTTCTGTTCCAAACTTCTACGTTTCCTAGACTTCAAAGAAGGGAGGAGCTATTCCCAAGAGTTCCAAAGTGTACACACATCACAAATATTCCTCTTTGGCTCTTTTCTTTCCATGCCATGGAAAAACAAGCCCTCTATCCTGGCTTCATACACTTTACTGAAGCAAAATTTGCACAGTATAAACTATCCCACAGAAACAGAATATACATCAAAGAATCAAGTCTCAGAACGGAAAAGTCACTGACCTTATCTGTCTTGGTTTTGTCATCTTTCACCACGGTCCAGTGCTGGCCATCGTCACTGTAAGCAATTTTGAAGGCAGAAACGAACTGCACGTTCCCAAAGTCTTTAGCACCCTGTGTGATGATTCCTGTGATCCGCTTAGTAGACTTCAAATCCACCTAAAGGAATGACAAAACAAACAGCTAACTAAAAAGAGGCTGAACAGTTAGTACAAAACATTCTTCAATGTAGGCTATAAAAGAACATCAAGGTACAAAAATTGTCAGAATTTCAGTACTCAGCAACAGTGTGGATTTACATACACGGATAATCATTTGGATGGTCATATTGATACAATTATTCTAAGCCTTGCTAATTATTTTTTTTTACTGATTATGTCCAGTCTCGGAATGTGGGTCACAGAGGTCTGAGGCTTGGCTGTCCCAATAATAGGATACATTAATTGCACTTTACTAAAACAGTGGTTAATAAGTTTTATGATCAAAAATGTATGATTAGAATTTTTTTTTTAATTATTAATGTAAATCAAAAATGTGAAGCCATAATATACAGTAAAGGGTATCATTGGCTGAAATGTGCAGTCTTAGTGACTCTGCTCAAGTTTTTAAGAATTTCACTAATATTTGTAGGACATTTTTGCCATTTTCGTTTTAAGGAAACATTTTAGGTTTCCTTAACTGAAAAACAAGACTCTAAATTTAAGATTTTCCAGGACAACTGCAAACTGTGAGTCATTACTTTGTTAAAAATCTGGCACACTTTTGAGGCAGTTTTTCTTTTGTTATTGCTGCCTTTATTTATGCTTGATAAGACTGTACCTGCAGCCACTCAGATCTGCTGTTGGTGGCAGCAGTCCAGGCATTGGTCTTTCCCTGCTTGTCCAGACGGGCATAGTGTGGGTGCCAGGTGAAGGCCTCGATACCCCACGTGGAGAAGGAACTGGAGGACGTCAGCTGACCATCGGAAATCAGCCGGGACTTGAAACCCAGTGGCTCTGAACAACCTGTCATGTTCAAATATACTGTGGAGTGAGACACCAGGAGGAGAGGGGAGGGGGAGAAAGAGACACACGAAGAGCCAAAGAGAAAGAGAGAGAAAGCAAGGGGGAGAGAGGGAGTGATAGAAAGATGAATGGGAAGCGAATCAGCACAAGCAGCACAAACCAGATGGGCGCTGGCTCGGCCCAAAGTGGAACGAGCACAGGCATCATGCAGGTTAGCGTCGTCGGCAGCATGTGTGAGATGGGGTGTGTGGAGAAGTACATGCACACAAGTGGTGCCAGTGTGTGACGTATGCATGGAAGTGAGATGTTATGGCCTGAGAGAGACACAGACACAGTGAGGCATGGCAAAACTCAGATGGTCTGACATCATTAACGCTGCACACACTCTTTCCAACATGTCTGAGAATGATTAAACACACCCATGTTTCAGTTATATCCAATACACTTAATATCCATTACATCTATGCTCCCAGTAGTGCTCCTCATGACCAGACACTAGCAACAAAATACAATATTTAAAGTTTATTTGACTAGAATGTGCTTCATATTCAGTGACTTAATTGTACAACCATATGTTGGGTGTGGTCCAATATTTTAGTCATTTGTTCTAAATAGAGCCAATGTTTGCTCAGTTTTGCACTCATAGAACATTGGTTGGCTCTAGTCCCAGGCTGGATGGAGTCTCAACCTTCTACTTGGTTCCTCAAGGCCAGCAACTTTTGAGTTCAACCACACAGTCACGATAGCCCATGTGGAAGAAAAAGCCTGTCATTTCATATACTGTGATTTTCTTGTGAATGCCTTAAGATCATCTCATATAACCTTTACACTGACAGCAGCCTGGGTCTCCTGAGAAATTACACCTCTACTCCCACTCATTTAAGCTGGAAACTGTTTCAGTACTACTTACCATTAATCTCACAGCCCACCAGCTCCATCCTCAGTGTGCAGGCTTTGCGGCACACCACAGGCAAAATGCGGATGTACTGGGCTATTATGGGTGGATCAAACAGGTTGGTCTTGGTACCGTCATTGTCAACATTTCCCACAAAAATCTGGTGAAGACGAAAATTGTGTCAGAAACATAAATTGATCATCAGAGGGCAGAAATGATCAATTCTTGGAGCAAAACTGATATCCAGTTTGGAGTATTACAGTATAGAGAATTTTTAGCTTACAATGTCTTTCTTCTGGTCCTCAGCTCTGTACATGGTAAAACTACGTCCGTCCAAACTTGAGGCCACCTTGAAGGATTTGATGAACTCAGCAGTGCCCATACGGCTTGCTCCCTGGGTGATTATGCCAGTGAAACGCATCTTCCTTTGCAAGTTGATCTGTAAATACAGGTAAAATCAGAAAACATGGTCATTACAGGAGTAGTTAATACTAGGGAGGGGCAATAACAAAATTTTTAACTTATAAAATATCATGGGTTTACAGTATCATGGTATTTCATAATTTCTACTTTTTCAGCACAAAAGTCCTACTTTTTTGGAGTAACTGTCTCTACTGTCCTTGGAAGGCTTTGTACTAGATTTGTGGAACATGGCCATGAGGATTTGGTTGCATTCAATGAGAAGAGCATTAGTGGTGTCAGGATGTTGAATGATCACCACCCCACCTCATCCTCAACTCCCCAACTCTTCTCAAAATGACTGGATGGTGTGCCATCATTCCAGAGAACCACTGCTCTATAGCTCAAGGAGGCAGCTTTACATCCCTCTAGCACACATCTGGCATTAGGTATTATTGTTTCTACCCCTATTTGGATGAAATAGTTTTAAATTCCTGCATTAAGCAAATGTGCTGGGTATGTTAAGGTTTATCAAGGCACATGGCCACATGTTGCCCACAAGCAACCTACTATATGAATTGTGTCCACAGCTATTATGGGCCAAAATTGGCCCACTTAATGAAATCATTGCAGTCATTCCACAGTACTATGTGGGCCAGATGATCTGGGCATCACATGTTACAACAGTACTGTTGGACCCAATTACATGTTTCAAATTAACCAGTAATCAGTTTATTTTATTCATCCAAATTATATCTTTTCAGTGGTGGCACTATAACTTTACAGTGTAGAGGGAGGTTGGCAAATGTTCAAGCACAGTAAATTTTCCAAGTTTCCCAACAAAGTGTAACCATTTGGAAGGTGTATCTGATGAACTGGCCAAGAAGTGTAGATACAACATAGGTGAACCAAGTAAATTAACACAGTGTACTTATCCGTGCCTTGTTTTAAAAGCCAGACCCACACACCTGAATCCAAGGGTTCTTGTCATGTGATGCTGAGGTCCAGGCATTCACCAGACCTTTATTGTTAAGACGGGCCAGCTCGGGGCCCCAGCGCTGTAATCCCAGAATGCCATAGTAAACAGAGGATGCAGAGATTTGAGACTCAGCAATGCCGCCCCCCTCCATTCCCAACAGAGAGATACAGCCTGCAGAACAAAATGATAACCATCATCGTCATCTTGTATACACATGCAGAAGACAGACGGCGAGGCAGACAGATGGACGAACAGTGTGAGGACAACTCTCATGGGGTGAGAAACACCGACACATACACACAGTTGTAGACAGTGAGATCACCAAGAGAAATGGAGGACTGGTAGTAATGGCATGTTTAGAATTAGAAAGAATACTTTAAAATAAATACCACTTAACTGTGCAAGAAAGCAGTCTAACTCATTCAATTTCTCAAATCAACCAAATATAATATATGTTATAAACTCAATATATATCAGCTACTTCTATAACAAACATGTAGTATTCCACTCACGCAGCTGGCAGTGCTTTCCAACATAAGGAGATGGGCAGTTGCAGGTGAAATCTCCATCAAGATCTCGGCACTGACCTCCATTTTGACACGGCTGACCAGCACAGTCGTTCACATCTGTAAAGAACAATTCATAGTTAGACCAGGCAGTGTATGTAGTATGTGAAAACAACTGGAAATTGGCCGGCTGCAGTTCTCTATATGACCTACAGATGGCACTCTGTATATGATCATCAGCAATGCATGTGTGACAGATTCCAATGACCATTAAATCAATTTTCCAGTCAAAATACCAGAAAATGATTATGGTGAGATTTATGCTAAGATTATGCTTTCACTCCACCAATGATTCTTCTTTAAGCACACCATTATGAAGGCATAGAAATAACCCAGGAAACCTAATCAGAAGAATCTCATCTCTTATCGTAAAGAACCCTTATGGAATTTCAGACCACACTGGCCTGCGTTCAAGGGATCTTTTGAAAAGCAGGCTCTCTGTGGTCCTCACAGGAAAGGAGGATTGATATAGCTGAAGAGACGGCAGACCGCAGTACAATTTATAATCCACTTACTGAGCACAAGAATAGAGACTGAAGTCCAGATTTATTACATACACACAGACACGGGATAAATGACAGACAGCCAGAGAGACAGTGTACAGTATATAAAACATATAGTACACTATAACGATTTAGGAAGTCATTGTTTGTTGTTGTTTGTTTGGTGGAGTCAGATTCATTTATCTAGGCAGGAAACTTCAACAGAAGCCTAAAAAAGGAAAATAACAACTAAAAGGAAAAATATGTACAGTACAAGCTCCTTGAGGAACTTTTGCAGGTTCTTCAGTTTAAAACACACATTAATATTGAAGAAGCTCCAGTTTTTACAGTGAACTAGGCAAAACATTTTATCAGAGTTTCGGTTTTGCTTTGAGTTCATGGTAGGGTTTGTGTGGTGCAGACTCCATGAAGTCATAGATCATAGTTATCAACAATGCACTGTGCATGCTGGTGGTGTTTCCATGCTTGTGTGGGATATAAACCCGTTGTAGGGGTTGTGTCCATTGATCAGCCTAAACACATTATTAACAAATGTACTTCACCAGGTACTGATCATCACTGGAAATGTCCAGGAAAGAAATGAAGGAAAGAGTATTATGTGACATGTGTGCAGATGGAATGCGTGACTGGTCACGGCCTCCCTGAGCCAAAGCAGAAATGAGAAACTGAAACACACCCAAACTCCAGAGGTCAGAAAGAAACAGCTAGAAATGCAGTGAACCAGTAAATAAACATTAGCTTTCATTATCTCCTCTCCAACCAGTGTGCTGAACTGGTAGTGATGCATAAGTAAGGTTCTTTGGTATCTCCAATGTTCAGACACAAATGGTAGCAATAAAATATTTCTTAAAAATACAATAAACAAACAAATATATAATACATAAAGGTTTTGGGAATAGAAGGAAGAAACACCCCAATGCTAAGAAATATAGTCCATTCCTACAACCCCCGAAAACATGTTCTTTCATAACAAAGCATGTGATATTCAGCAACTGCAAAGCTTGTGTAAAGCAATAACACTGAGATTCCAGTTATTAAATTTAAGCTAGACGGCTACTATGTTGTTGTAGCCAGTTGAAATCAGGCAAGTTGGAAACACCAATCATTTATTTTGGACACATATGGCCTACAAAATCATTTTGACACAAAGAACCATTAAAAATCAAATGTAAAAATTTCAAGAAGGCTGAATGGGACTTCTGCCAATTTTAGTAAAGCTTGTGGAAATTTTATTTCTGCTCTTTCACTCTGCTCTGCCCTGATCTCAACTCCTCCTCTAATCTGTCCCCTTCTGCCCCCACTTACATTTTTATGCACACACTATGGAGGGGGCATTAAACTGATCTTTGGCATGAATATAACAGTTTATAAAGAAATGAAGATCAAATATCAACATGTTTAATATAGTAAATATTTTATGGGGTGTTCTAATATTTTTCACATTGTATTTTTGACTTACACCATAAATATCGCCATTCTGCTAAAATATATTGGGATATGATTTAGGTTCTGCCTATTCAGGCAAAATTTCCTTCTAGGAAACATTGGTGGTGGAAAACACAAGCACTGCTCTGATCCTATAGAGAGGTAAATTTGACCTGACCACTGTAATGTTCTTATGTTCTTAAAGGGTCTCTTCCTCCTATCATGACTCCTAACAGAATGAGGGGCTAAAAGGGCAAGAACAAATTAGATGTAAATAGAATGATTATCTTCCTTCTTCAGAAGATGATGTGAGTGATAATCAACAGGAAACTTTGGCCATCATATGTAGTGAAAGCCAAGATAGAGCTCATGATCTTTACAGTGTTACCCTGATCAATACAAAGCAAGGTCAGCAAGCTTCTGCCTGTGGCTGAGGGAGAGTAATGTTGGAGGGAATAGTGCTGCTGAGCAGAATGCTTCTTCTAACAGAGTTGAGCATCTGAGGGAACTGCCATGCAGTTGCTTGATGGGATTCAACAGAAGAGAGCTTTTCAATCCCTCTAGGGTTCACTGCCACCATAAGGTCTTATGATTGCTGGTCATGCATAAACGCGCGAGCGTGTGTGCGCACACACACACACACATACCCCTGGCAGCAGTATTAGTAACAAGATTAAAGCAGAGTCTGGCTGACTGGACCAAAAGGTGCCCCACAGGGATGTGTTTTAAGTTGTGACCACAGAGTTCACACAGGGAGACGTATCTGCTAGAAAACTTTGGAAGCTGCACTGCACGGCACAACAAAATGCTACTGTAAGGTATGAATTAAGTGGGGTTTTTTTTTCATTTTATAGTGAATTAATGAGGCCCAGACAACCTAATTTTTTTTAATCCTTCTATATCCTATAAAACAGGATATAGTTTAAAATAATATTTAAACATAAGAGGAGCAACTGAGACCAGAGTAGAGCGAGGGAGCAGAAAATAGATTTTCTACAAGATTTAAATGGATTTAAGTTTTATTAAAAACTTTAGAACTTGCTCAATGCTCATATCTGAGCTAGCTGTCATATCTGCTCAAAATAAATATATATTGTCGAGCCCTAAGACATCATGATTCCTAGCTTCCAGATCCATCACTGTAAAGTGCCTCATCAGGCACACTTCACTGCTTCCTAAAAAGGAGGTTTTAGTGCTGAGGTGAAAGTCTACAGCGGGCTCCACACTATTTCGGTCAGCCGAGGTAATGTGGCTAATACTTCAGCACGTAAAGGCTTTTGACAAAGATTTCATGGTCTCTTGCAGAGCTTTCAGAGCAATTTCACACAGGCATTGTAAAACTCCCATCAACCAAGAGGGAAAGACTGTGACGGTGTCAGAGTTGACTTAATTCACTCTTCCGCCTCCAACTCCATTTTACCCCAGCAACAAGGCGAGTGTGTGATGGCGTGGGTGTGTGTAGACCTTTCCCTGTTGGCTGGACAACCAGGAGACGTCTGTACGTGCATGTGTTTTAACAGTGTGGATGTGTGTGCATGTGTATTTCAATTTTGCCCTGGCACAGAATTTCTTAAGTATGCAGTGTTCCTGTGTTTGTGTGCTTGGACACGCCGTACTCATTCTTGTCTGACGCTGACAGAGGTGATTTAGATGCCTCTCTTCCCGTCTCCCAGGCTTCTTAAACATTCACCCAGATTCCCAGAGCCTCCGTGATCTTTAACCACAATCTCCAGCCATAGTCTAAGGATGAGGTTCCATGTTCACACCCACTGATACTTAACGAAGCCCAAAACATCAGAATTCTGACACCATGAGCTGGAAATAGACAGAAAATTGGCACTGAAGGCCAGGGCTCTCTCATCAGCACTGGCAAAATGAAGAAGCCAGCAGCATTAATGGTATAATCCCATGCTGTGGCGTTTGAGTCAAAAAAAACATGCTTAAAATTTAGGAGGATTTCCAGCTGCATGTTTTCCACTATTTGAGATTAACTTCAGTAATCTCAGATAATTCAAAATATGAGCTTTAAAATAATACGTACAAGATTAATAAAATAATGCAATATCTGACATTTATTTTTTTCAATTATACAAATATGTTATTACAACTTGACATATATGTTCTCAAATGATCTTTAAGGGCGTATTCATACTACTTGTAGCATACCCAAGCATGTTTTGTGACTTTATATATTTCTGTTCTTGGGTGTTATAATATTATTGTTATTATTATTATTATTATTATTATTATTATTATTATTATTATTATTATTATTAATAATAATAAGATACAACTGCTAATACTTTTGCATAGTGCTTCCCTTAATATTCCTAATGAATAAACACCACAACTAATGTATTTGCAGAGCTTTGTGCTTTTATTATTATATTATTAGTTTATGTATAATAGTCTTAGGGTGCACTGATACACAACGCTCTTTAATGCTTTTAGTTTTTTCAATTAAGGTGTGGGGGAAGGTACAGATAATCTAGTCTGTTTAAACCTTAAGGTTTATGGAGTTTAGTCCAATGAAAAGTTAATGTTGATTTAATGTTTGTGTAACACTGAATGAATAGACCTCGTTGTGAATGTCTGCATATGTGTGAATACGGTTTGAATCCAAGATCATGCTGCTTGCCACTGACAGCCAGAGTCTAGGAGAGCAAAACTGGCTATGCTCTCTCTGGGGAATAGACAACACACCCAGTGCAATGCACCTAGTGTTGCCCTGATACACTGGCTCCGAAAGCCATTATTATGGGAGAGGGGGACCTGGAGTTGGCTGCCCAGCAAAGATGTAATGGTGGCGGTTTGAAAAGAGGCAGTGGCTGGCTTCACATGTATCAGAGAAAGCATGTGCTCATCTTCCTAGTGTCGGGAGTGTTTCGTGACAGCAGCAATCGGGTAAAATCTATCTGGTAAAAATATTCTCCTATTACGGCAATACTTTCTGCTTAAAATGAATAATCACAAATTGTCTCAAAGATTATATTTCTGATGACGCATCTCTACTCAATATCAGTAGCTTCATCCTTCTGTGTTTGAGGCTACAGGGCTGCGTGCATGCACATGACTGTGCAGTTTGTGAGCTGTGATGATTCCTGCTGATGGCAGCAGCTCTGTTTACCCCTGTGCTGCCCCAAAGCCAGCAATAATAACAGTGAGTGAGTCAGAGCGCAAAGAGGACAGGGTCACTGCACTACTGCAGCTGCTGAGAATTTGCCATCTGCCCCTGGAACATTATGAGAACTTCTGGGGCTAATGCAGTCCTCAGTATTTCACTGAACCAATCAAACAGTCACTTCAGCAACAGCTGGATCTGATCCTCTGTCCTACTTACTGTGCAAACAGTCAGCTGCACTGATAAAGCTCTGCTTGTAGCATCACAACCACAGTTTCACTCTTATAATTATCGGAGCTGAATGGCACAATGTGCTACAGTTATCTCAGGAAAAATGTACGATATGGAGAGTAAAGAGATTTATAGCAGAGATGGTTTCTTACTGTTCTGGCAGTTAGTGCCCTCAAAGCCTTTCTGGCATCTGCACACATATGCGCTGAAGACATCCCCTCTACGCTGGCTGTCAATGACCTCACAAATGCCGTCATTTTTGCAGGGGTTAGGATGGCAGGGCCCTGTGATCCAAAGTTAACACAAATAACACCATTTAAACATTAATCAACTGGCTTTAAAGGTGGAAACACAACCTCCTTGACACCGAAGAGATTGTTCAAGGTATTACCAATCTCGGTCTCATTGCAGACATCTCCAGTGAAGCCATCTGAGCAGATGCAGATAAAGGGATCCTTCCCTGATCCTGTCACACATGTCCCTCCATTCTGACACACATTCACTTCACAGTAATCACCTGTGGAAAAAAGGAAAAAAAACACAATTAAAAAGACCAATTTTATTTATGAATGAAAATGTATTCTTAACAGATAGTCAGAAAAGAACAGCAGGTCCAAACAGCATACTAAAAGCTTTTGGATGCTTGGTCTTGCTTCTGAATGGGAACTCTGGATAAAAACATTAAATATGTTTAAGACACAGCTCTGACCCGAAGACAAATTATTGAGTATAAAAAA
This sequence comes from Acestrorhynchus altus, assembly GCA_034509495.1. Classification (NCBI taxonomy): domain Eukaryota; kingdom Metazoa; phylum Chordata; class Actinopteri; order Characiformes; family Acestrorhynchidae; genus Acestrorhynchus; species Acestrorhynchus altus. Next base: position 22,937,409 of record CM067512.1, read on the forward strand.
AAAGAAATTAAAATAAAATTTTAATATGTTTAAATATAATAAAAAGACAGGATTACAGAGGGTGTCCTATTTTTTTCACATTGTATTTTAAAATATTGACTGTATCAACTGGTTAAGGGTCCATTATGAGACTGCTCTATATTATAGATTTATTTCATAGTTGTTTGGTAAACCTCACAAAATAAAAGACACAAAAGTAAAACACTGTAACCGTATCCCATCTCCTGAATATTGTGATGGGGTGATTTCTTTGTAATCTTTGTTGTTTCACAGGTGAGAAATTACCACATTAGACTTAATCACTTTGGATCAACCCCCTGGGAGTGGTAATGCGCTCTGGTAATGAATAACTACAGCTTGTTGTTTATTAACACTGATTTGAGACTAAGCATTTTCTGTTTTCTCTGAAAGAAGAAGTGGAATCAACATTGGACACCACAAAGCAGCCTAGTGTTTGCTCGGTCTGGACCGCAATTGCTACGGACATCCGCACTGATCCAGAATGCTGACAGGGCTAATGCATGACACAAGAGCTAGATACTTCTATGAAGGCCAGAGTATTGTGCCCATTGGTCAGCTCATTACTCAAAGTCTAGCCATGTTTGCATCTGGGACCACAATATGTCAAAGTAGTGTTTTCTCCAACATATCCATATGTTTCCTACCATACCCATAACTGTGTTCAACGTTATTATCATAATACTCCTAAATCACATGGGGGAAACCACACAAAGACCCGCACAAGTAAATGGGTACTCTCATCTCCAGTCAATGGAAGGGAGATAAATTTAGAGCTCTAAGTGCAGACTCTTATTCTGAGTTATAACTCTCAGTAGCCTGGTCCAGTAGCCTGGACACAAATTCACCACAAAAGTGACACTTCCATGAAGCTTCCTGTCCTTTCTTGGCACTATTCCAAAAGAGAATGACTGAGATACAGGGTTTATTCAAGGCAAAATTCCTGCTGGTCATTAATCCTCAAGTAATTGGAGGCTTTTATTATGGAAGTAGTTCAGATAAAGTAAGAAGTTCCACTACAAGATGTTGCTTCAGGAACCTTGTTTTCTCATTACAGATCTACAGGGTTCTTGAGAAGTAATTGCTTCTGGAGGCATAATGTGTCCTTGGCCTGAATAGACACAACTTCCTTATCCATCTTGCTTATTTATCTTTGGTATGGAATGCATCATTACAACAGAGAGCAAGGCATCCCTCCTCATGCTCCTTCACACAAAAAACAGCAAATTCTTCTGAGAAATGCTTCGTTAATAACTCAGAACTTATTAGTAGTGTCTTAATGATTAATACGTTTGGCTTTATCTCAAGGAAAACTGGACCCTTTTCTTATTAGTAACAGTTAAGTAAATGTGGAAGCATTTGGAAGGTCAGTCAGCTTGACACCATAAATCACCTTAAAAAATCCCAGCTGAGAACCTCCTGTAAACCTGCCATGAAACCAATACAGACTTCTCTAAAAGAATCATTTCTATTGAAACACAAGGGTTTTCTGCTGAATGGCATATCATGTAAAAGAGGAAATGTGGTAAACTGCAGATAATTCATAGCTGAATCGATAAGCATAAATTAGATAATGCACTTCTCCTTTCATTTCCAAAAAATATATTGTGAAACTGTTGTGTGAGTGAACCAAAGGTCATTTTGTGAATTGCTGAACTTAAGAGACTGGGGCTATTTTTCTGGGCAGAATCTGCCGATGATGCTTAAACCCAGATGTGAGGATAAGATTTTTGTCCATATCGCCCAGCCCTAGTTGTAATTAGACAAGAACAAAATGTATAATAACTGTATGAACTGAACAGTAACACAAAGCTGGTGGGATGCAAATCTTCATCATGAGAAGGTGAGGTAGAGGAGACGTTGAGCAATTGAGGAGAGGAGGGATTTGGTTGTGGTCCTTCTCCCACACTTTTCTTATTTCAGAACACATTTTCAAACATACTCCACCAAGCTGCGTAGAAGAACACCAGTCCTATGTGTGTATAAAAAAATATAAGCCAGTTTCTTGGACAGGAATTAAGCCTATATATATATATATATATATATATATATATATATATATATATACACACACACACACACACACACACACACACACACACTATATATATATATATATATATACACATACATACACATATATACATATTATATACATATATATATATATATATATATATATATATATATATATATATATATATATATATATATATATATATACACATATATATATATATACACATATATATATATATACACATATATATATATACACACATATTATTACATATATACACACACACACACACACACACACACACACACACACACACAACACACACACACACACACACACACACACACACACACACACACACACACAAAGCTTGGTGTACCCATTTCTGAGAAGTTTCCCCAATTCTTCTTTGCAGAACCTTTCAAGCTCCTTCAGTTAGGGTGGGGAACATCAGCGCACAGCCTATGTTCGCATAGATATATCCAGACTTGTTCAATCATGTTCAAGTCCGGGCTCTGGCTGTGCCACTCAAGGATATTCACAGACTTGTCCTAAAAGCTACTCCTTAGTTATTTTGGCTGTGTGCTTGGGGTTGTTATCCTGTAGGAAGATAAACCTTCATCCCAGTCTGAGGTCCGGAGCACTTAGGAGCAGGTTATCATCAAGACTTTTTCTGTATATCACTGCAGTCTTCTTTCCCTCAACCCTGACTAGTCTCCCAGTTCCTGCTGCAGAAAAACATTGCCACAGCATGATGCTACCACCACCATCCTTCACTGTAGGAATGGTAATGGCTAGATGATGAGCGGTGCTTGGTTTCCACTGGACATGATGATTAGCATTCAGTCCAAAAAGGTTTTTTTTGGGGGTTTTTTTTGTTTCTCATGATCCAAGAGTCTGTTAGGTGCCATTTGGCAAATTCCACATGGGCCGTTATGTGCCTTTTACTGAGAAGTGGCTTCCGTCTTGCTACTCTACCATACAAGACAAAATGGTGGCGTGCTGGAGAAATGGATGTCCTCCTACAATGTTCACCTCTCTCCACAGAGCAATGTTGGAGCTCTGTGAGAGTGACCATTAGATTCTTGGTCACCTCCCTAACTAAGGCCCTCCTAACAATATCACTCTGTTTGGTTGGGTGGCCAGTTCTAGGACGAGTCCTGGTAGTTCCAATCGCCTTCCATTTGTGGATGATGGAGGCCACTGTGTTCTTAGGGACCTTCAATGTAGCAGAAATATTTCTGTACCATTCCCAAAATCTGTGTCTTGATACAATCCTATCTCAGAGGTCTACAGACAATTCCTTGGACTTTGTGGCTTAGTTTGTGCTTGGACATGCACTGTCTACAATGTGACTTTGTATAAACAGATGTGTGGCTTTCCAAATCAGGTCTAATCAACTGAATTTTCCACAGGTATCCAGTCAAGCTGTAGAAACATCTGAAGGATGATCAGTGGAAATGTAAGATGGAAGATGTACCTGAGCTCAATTTTGAGTGAAAAGCCAAAGGCTGTGAATGCTTACAGGTATATTTTGGATTTTATTTTTAATAAATTTGAAATAAAGATTTCAAATAATGTATTGTGTGTAGTATTGTGAGGGGAAAAATTGAATGCATTTTGGAATAAGTCTGTAACATAAAATGTGCAAGAAATGCACATTTTGAATACAGAATATTTTCTGGATGCACTGTACAGCCTTAATAAACACCAGTTCTATGCATCAGTGACTGCAAAACATACAGAAATAGCAGTATATAAATAGTATATAAACAGAAATCTACTTCTGGATAACTGCAAAAAGGTGCAACATGAATATGAATTAAATATACATCTGCCATGGCACACATCCATCATATTTAATTCATATCCCACAGCACGTTTAAGTATATTCTTTATATACTTTTCTTTATATTGTATATGGGTTCTCTCTCTCAATCTGCGTTATACTGTTTTGAAGTGTAATTTGTATTATCACACTTTTTTCCACTCTACTAATGCATTTGCATGAAATTTAGTTCTCTTTGACATTTTATCAGACATTCAAAATAAAACTGCTCTTATAGTCATGATTAGTCTAAATTGTATCCATTCATTTCTTCATTTCCATCATCATTAGGAGCTACAGACTGCAGCACAGCACAGCGAAAGCTGTTTAAGCTGTTTGATCGAGAGAAACATCTGATCAGCATCTCATCAGCTGAACTGGCCTTTTGATCAGCAGCTGCAGCAGCAGTCTGGCAAGAGGAAGACCGGATAATTCCCACAGGCCCTTACGGTAGCCACTTGAAGCATTTTCCAACACAGCTCACACAGGCATATTGATAGAAGACAAGAAAAGACATGCAGTCTAAAACGTAGTATATATGTGCATTTGTTTTTCTCCCTCACTGATGTGGAATTTAAGGTAAAAAGGGCTCTGGTGGTGTTCAGTGACATATAAAAGAGTGTCCTCTCAAATGGCACAAAGCCGTTTTTGAGCCAGCACAGACGATGAGTAATATGTTCTCATTTTTACCCAATTATGGTACCAAGCCCTCTTGTGCCATATGACTCATAAATCACTACTCCTGGTGGACAAGCCCCGGAAAACACACAGATCCACACAAGTCCAAGTAAACATTCCCTTTCACAAATACATCATGAATTATCAGTGAGTAATCCAGCTCGGAAAACAGCTGAAATTCACTAGTTTCCAACGGAATTAAATCCCAGTTTAAATTCCTAAGGAACATTCCAGTGCATGTTCACCGCTCTGTCCACGTGTACATGCTCAACCTATATGTACATGCTCAACACCCAGGGGTGGACCCACATGTTCAAATTTCAGAATAAATTTACTGAGAAGACATTCAGGGCTTTTTATATTTTATTCAGATTATTGTCAAGATTTTTAATAGCTTATTATTATAAATATCCTTGTCAATATAATCATTACAAATAACAATTATTGCACTCTAAAGTAAAAGCAAAAGAAATGTAGGTAATCTGTAGGTCATTTTTTCCCATACAAATATTTAAATTTTGTTAATAATTACATCTCAAATGAAGACAAAAGAGGGTTTTTTTGGTATATAAAAGTACACCAAACTACAGAAATATCCTGCAAACTTGGCCTCGAGTTAAAGGTTAAAGCTACTAAATGTTGTTACTCAGCAAAAGGTAAACACAAAATGATTAAAGCAAATAAGCATTAAAACTCTGGTTCCATGACCCCACACTACAACCAAAAACAAGGCAACTACTATTTTGCTTAAGTCAATGGACACAATCTGCATTTATACAGCTATAGAAGACATCCACAAGAATACTGCTATCAGAAATGCTAATGTTGCAAGTACTGAATGAAAGTGAAAAGACAATAATTAGCATAATGTATATTATATATATAAAACTATACACTAACTGGTGGTTACTGGTTTTGCTCCTTGTTGGCCATAGAGGGGGGCACGGATGTAGGAACTCTGAGCCAAAACTGAAAAACTGATGTCTGACATTCTTTTAAAGCCAATGCACACTTGTGTAAAACATAAAAGTTGAAATTTTAACCTTATTCCATAGAACTAAAAACATCAAATTGAAAAATATCAGCCAACATCCATTTGATATCGATTTTTCTAAACAGTTATTCTGCGTCCCCACTGTTCATGTTAGCATATCTGATTGAAATGAGTGAGTCATAAGCACACAGTTAGTCTTCAAGTCTCTCAGCAATAATCTGCAGAAGGGATCACGCTTTTTTTGGCAAGAGAATACCTTCAGCAGTCATATTAGTAACAAGTAGAAAACAGCAAATTGTGGAGAGCTGCAAAAACACTCTACACCACATACGATGAGAATGAATGGCCTAATTCAGCTGCTGAACTGCAATCTGTGCATTTTTAAAACTCCTAAAGTCTGATCACATTTTTATCTACAAACATTTTACACTCATACTCCTTGTAGGGTTTGGGTAGAACAACTGATTTGTCCAATATTGTATGTTGAAAATTTCAGGACGTGCGCACCCTGTGGCTAATATTCAGTGCTACTGTGCCCATAACTCCGCCTCAGTTGATGAATAAATAGGAAAGATTTTTTCCCTCTATTATGTAGCAGTGTGGGGCGACCTTCCACATTTTAAAGCATTCAATGGTTGCTGAACCAATGTAGGACGCAGAGAACCAACCCTGCTCACTCCTCACTAAGCCCCACCTCCACACTCATTTTGGACTACTTAACATGCATTTTTCAATGTACTGAGTGGGTGGAAGACCACTAATACTTGGAAAAAAACAAAAATATTAATACTTATAAAAAACAAAAATAAACAAACAAACAAACATTACATTTTTGAGACCCATTTAGAGCTATTAGGATGGGTTTATAAAAGAGAGAACGGACGTATTTAAAGTCCAGACTATTTTTATAGGTATATACACTCATAAAGAAGGGTGCTTTAATTGGTTCTCTGGACAATGCCATAGTAAAAGCACTTTTGGTTCCCTGAAGAACCAAGTCTGTACTAAAGACGTGTCAATGTAAGATTCCTTAGACTTTTAAAAGGTTCTACCCACTCACTTCTCTTAGATATGTTTATTATTAAATGGCATAACTCAATGAACCATTAGAACCACATCTATTTTTAAGAGTGTATGTGTATGTTTGTGTCACACAGCCAAAGCACTGCAATTGCACAACTGCATCATCAACTGCAACATCCTGACATACTCAGCACACTGCCCCATGGATTTCAATGTTCCAAAACAGCAGGCTGGACATTACGCAAAACCTTACAGAGCAGAACAAAGTACCAGAACGCACAGCAGCTGGCTTTAAGAATCAGCCCCACGGCACCTCCAAACGCACCGGTCTAAAATAACAACCCACAGTGAACACGTGTTTATGCAAGATACATGATGAGCATATGCAAATGAAAAAGAAAATAAATAAACAAAACAAACAACTAAATAAAAGGTACATATGCAGGTGAGATTTCAGTCATCTTCAGGCACTTCTCCAGAACAGCACAGCCATCTGCTCTCAAAAATAAACCACAACAACTAAAAATACCCTCTGACGTAAAGAGAAACCAACTATTCTCCAGGCAACATGCGTACCAGAGTGAACACTACCTTACTTATCTCCAACACCAAGGCAAAAATGGTCTGACCCTTTTCACACTAGAACATAACCCAAAATATTAAATCTAAATTATGCATACCTTGGTAAATGATCAAAAGAATGAAAGCCGTCACCAACATTTGAAAAAGTGTTGGGTCCATGGGAATAATTGTTTAAAAATTTAACACAGCAGATTGGAAAGTGGGGCAAGAGACAGAGACAGAGGGGACCCAAATGAGAAATGCCATATTGCAAAGGCTAAAAATGAAACATTGATTAGGCCCTATCGAAAATGAATCTGAGAGAAAGAAGGCTTGACTTGGTCTGGCATTAGAAGTGAAGTCATCAGAACAAATGAGCTCGTCTCCTAAGGCAAAAGCCCCCCCCCCTGCCAGATGGCAAAGGCCAAGTGACAACTTTTGAATGGTTACAAAAGAAAGGCGTGAGAGGCCCGTGTGGTTGCTATATTTAGAGTTAACTCTCTTGGCTAACCAGAGAGGCCTGTGTTTGTTTCTTCAGCAGTGGAGGAAGATGAGCTTCTGACTTGAGGAACTTCTGACCATTTCTCTCCCATAGAAGTGTCATTCTATTCTCAGCTCATTTGCATTGATCTGTCAAATGTAGCCAGTCCCTTCTGGCAGCGCAGCAACATGCAGGAGAATGGCATTAATCTCACCACAAGAGCAAAATAAAGCAAAAGAAGGCAGCACCACAGACGTGAACCTCCAACGCATGTTCTCTTGGTCAACAACCACAACTCCATCAGGGTGAAGCCCGGATGCATCTTAAATGGGACAACAATCACCAAAATCAAGTTTCCACCAAACCTGTGAAGAAAACGAGCCTGCATAGGCGGTGGTAACGGAAGGGCACAGTAAGTGCAGGCTGGTCTTCCTGCACTGGTCATTAGTGGCAGGAAGCAAGTGGACTTTGCTTGGTGCTGCTGCGTGTTTTAGTGGCCACAGCCATAAGAAGTGACTCAGTGTTTCAGTCACTGAGCCACACCTACAGGCTGCAGCCAAGTCATGGCCCCAGGCACAATAGCATTTCCACAGTAGATGACTAGATGAGCAGACTAGATGTGTAGACGACTAGCAGCTGATAAAAAAATGCAATTGTTTAACATAAATGAGTGGAAATCTTAAAGAGGGAAGCAAACAGTTGTACAGGCATGTCTTTATATGTTAAATCAAATCACCAGGAAAAGAAAGTAGAACTAAAAGCTAGGGCACAAGATAATAAGTCAGACCATAAAAGACACAAACATGTCTCCGCTTCATCCCAAACAGGATGCTTCTCCTTGCCTCCAGGTCAGAGGAAAGCAGGGCATAACAAAGCTTCAGCACTCAGACTTCAACAAAACAACAAAGCCATGTGCTAGAAGCCTTTCTATACATGTATGGTCACACACAAAAGCACTGGGAGAACGTTAGTGCTTGACGTCCCAATGAAAGAGAGAACTTTATCAAATGGAACTACACTCTTAAAAATGAGGGTTCATTAAAGGTTCTTCAGTAATGAAAATGGTTCTAAATAGAACCATGAACACTCAAATAAATCATTGGTATGAATAAAGGGTTCTTTGCATCATCAAAGGGTTCTTCAGACTGATGGAGAATGTGCTGTAGAGGGATCAATATAGAAGTTTTCTAGTATGGAAAAAAAGTGTTGCTTTATTTTTACAGCTTGACACTCTAATAGTACACACTTAAAAAAATGAGGGTTCTTCAGTAAAGAAAATGGTTCTTTGCATGAATAAAAGGTTCTCTGCATTATGAAAAGGTTCCGCAGATTGACTGTAAATGCACTGTAGAGGGTTCTATATAGAAACTTTTGGACAAGGGTTCTATGTGACACCAAATTACATTATAAGTGCGATATCATAGCAAGAGTAGAACCCTTTTTGTTCCTATTAGAACCTTTAAAAAAAAACAAAAAAAAAAACAACATCTATATACAGTTCTATACAGTGCATTATGAAGAACCTTTACAAAGATGCAAGACATCCTTTTTTCATGCAAAGTGTTCTTGGAGTGAGCCCTATTTGTTCAGTGTCTAGAAATATTTATGGTGCTATATAGAACCCTTGTTCTATACAGAACCTTCCTGAACCTGAAGAACCCTTTTGCAATGCAAAGAACCAAAATGCAAAAATACATTTCCTTCACTGGAGAACCCTTGAGAACCCCTCGTTTTAAGGTGTGTAGTGAAGTACACTGTGGTTAAGACAGACATCAGCTTACTGGAACAGAAGGAATGTAGCACTATTCAAGGCCAGAACTGGTTTAACCCAGTTAGAGAAACAATGTACAACAACAACAACAACAACACTGGAAATAACGGTGAGATGTGTCTAAGAAGGTGAGCAGGTTATGAAGAGGAGAAAAAAGGGGACAGAAATGGAAATGCAGAATTAAACAAACTACAGAACAAAACTAAAATCCACTTCATCACAAACGGGGAGCCTTTCTTCTTGAACTTCAGGTCACAAGAAAACAGGATTAAACACTTCAGCGCCGGAACAAAGCCAGCCAGTCTTCCCGTTCTGCCCTGCTCAGCTGTCTCTGAAACAGCCGCTCTACACACGACATGTAGTTTCCACTCCTTCACACTGTTTATGAAATAAGATCAACGCAGGCGCAGCCGCAGCCGCAGCCGCACTCAGTCGCGTTTCTGCCTCCCGCTCCTGCACAGCCGCTCCACTCACCGCTCACAGCGCAGACGCAGACCAGCACCAAACAGGCGCCTAAGAGTGGGAAACAAAGTGAGGGGGGCGGCCAAGTTCTCATGGTTCTCCCTCGCGGCTCTTCGTAACTCTTTCTGCTCGTGTTAGTGCGAGTGGAGGTGCAGCCGAATGCCGCGGAGCCTCTACGCTCCACATTAAAGCAGCTCGGAGGGGGAAGGCCGCGGGATTTGCGCTTGCACGTGTGTTTGTGCTCTCGTCCAATCGCGTGGCGAGTTCAGACTCGCCACGCCCGTATGGGAGGAGTTATAGGGGCTCTGCTGCTCTGCGGCCCACGAGCGTCAGCCTGGCATGATACAGTAAACAAAACGAGCAGCTCGGAAAGGAACAGTTTGTGGTGGATTAAGACTGAAATCCATCGGGGTTTGTGTTGTTCTTATAAATAAAGTCACATATGATGCTGTTTGTGCTTTTAAATTCCAATGACTTCAGTTTAAATATGATTATGAGGTTAAAAACCCACAATATGAACTCTTTAAAGCTTCACTTCAACGTGTTCTAATGTTACTGGTGTTTTCTCTGACTTCTCTGGTTGAAAGAGGCACAAACTTAAAAATAAGGGTTCAGTTCTTCAGATCTATATAGAACCATGAACACTCAAAGAACCCTTTGCATTGAGAAATGGTTCTTTAGATTGATGGAGAACTTGCTGTAGGGTTCTATATAAAACCGTTTAGTGAATGGTTCCATAGAGTACCATAAGGGTTCTACATTGTAACAGTAGTACACACTTAAAAATGAGGATTCCTCAAGGGTTTTTCAGTAAAAAATGGGTTCTTTATAGAACCATGAACACTCAAAGACTCAAAAACATTTCAAAAACAGCTCATTGCCCATTAATCTGAAGAAACATTTTAATCTTTATTATATTTCTTTAAGAACCCTTATAGAATCCTAATTTTTGAGACTGTAGAACCATTTTTGGTGTCATATAGAGCCCATTACAAACCTTTCATTATGTAAAAAACAAACTTTAATCTTGCAGAGGGTTATTTGAGTGTTCATGGCTCTATATAGAACCATTTTCTTTACAAATGAACCCTTGAAAAACCCCCATTTTTAAGTGTGCAGCTTAAGGCTGTAGATCTGATTGTGGTCCAGTAATGCAAATGCTTTGATGCAAAGGCAAAGAGAATGATGGAACGGGCTGGTTGAGGTCACTGTTGTAGGAGTGCTGGCCAAAGATCTTCAAAGTGTGGGCTTGAATGTTGCATGTTGATTCATACAGTGGGCGTCTGGTAAATTGTTTAGGCAATGTTCATCCAGTGATCTTAATTGTGAAGGAAGTGAGTGTGGAGTGGAACAGCTGCATTACAATCTAGGCCACCAGAGAAATCCTAGCAGGGTAACTCTCATAAAGCCAAGACATTTTAAGACAACATGAGTCCAATTGTACATGCATGGCTGAACTGCACTCCATTTGGAACAAAATGAAAAATGGCTCATTAATGTCTCTCCAGGCTTTCTGGCTGAGGGCCTGTAAGAGCTGGGTCTCTAAATGCCTGTTCTCAGACATTTCAGCCAAGTGATTTGATTTGATTGAATATGAATTGAGCTTGATTTTTCTACAACCAAAGCTCTAATCTTTAATAACATAATGGATGTTGGCTTTTTGGAAATCCTGTAGCTGGATCTCTGTTCCAGTTATGAAGGACTGAACTGAAGATAATCAAGTGGAAATCCAGGTCCAGAAAGTAAAAACATGCTTCAGGATTTCAAACAAAATCCTGGATGAGAATCCTCTAGAGGTAATATAGGATAGATGTGGAGGGGAAATTGGTGAAAAGTGTGTTAAAGCTAGCTGGAAGCTTGCACGAGTTCCAAACTATGGCAACCTCGTTTCTCTGTGTTTCACTGTTTGACTGAGCACCCTTATAGAGAGGAGCACTTGTAGCTAGGGGACATTGTAAACAACAGTTTAAGGGTGGTGAGGGATTTCATCAGTTTGTCGCCATCGTGTGGTCGTTATGTGCTAATGCACAGTAGAAATGAATTGTTCACTGTTTCACTGCTTAAATGCAAAGAGCATATGTTTAAAAAGCAGGCTTTAGATTAATTATAGGAGACTCCCTCTGACATACACATGCTGGGGCTGTATGGGTAGCCTAACTGGGAACCAGGAAGATTTATCCACAGGTTTCATGTTGGCTACACATGAGGAAGCCCACCAGGGTCCTTGATGGGACCTGGAGGAGTTAAACATGGGCCTCTCAATGTTGAACACTGCACAAGGTGGACTGTAACAATGGGGCCCATATGTTAACTTGGTACCAGCAAGGCTTTAAAAATATAGGCCTAAAGTAAAGATGAAATATATATTTTTAAAATTCTTTAAAAACAAACAATTTAGAAATATAGCCCTACATTTTAGATCAAAAGTGGAACATGAACCTATTTCTGTACAATAGAATTATCAGACAGCATCTTCATATAACAATTCCTAGGTGGCATTGGCTCTTAATAGTTAGTCTTTTCACATTGGCTTCTTTACACAGCCCAACAAAAAATAGGTTCTAAAACCTGAAAACTTAATTCAAAGCGGGAACCAAAGATAAGTTGTACAGGAGCAAGGAGCAATGACACACCATTCGTCTCACACGTTGTAGTCTCATCACTAGAAGTTCATCCATGTTTGATCCATGCTTGCTTTTCAGAGAAATATAAACATCTGTAACAATACAAATGCATGCAGTTAGTCTATATGCTCTCACATCTTGTCATTTTAATTTTACTAATGCTGGCCAATGCCCCATGTTGATGACGTATTCTGTGATGCATCCACTAAAACTGGTGTACACTGGTGCAGGATGGTTCCCTAAGATTCTTATAAGCCTGAATGGAATCAGTTCAAGAACCAGAGTTCTTTTGGTGGAAAAGGCCTCGTTGCCCACCACGGTCAGTGATGGGACCAGGGGCAGTTATACATGGGCCCAATGTGGGTTGTTAACTTGGGTCCTAGATGGCACCCATGTAAGATTAAGTTGGGCTGTGTAAAAATGTGGCCCAAATGGGTCACAGTAACAAACATGTAGAAACGTATTTAGAGCCCATGATCACCTGGAACCCACCTAGCCATGTGGCAGTTGTTACAAAAGTGACTATGAAGATGGTGTCTGATAATACTAATTTAGAAAAAGGTTCATGATCCAATGTTAATCTAAAAGTTAGGTCTATATATTTTAATTCTCTCATGGTGGAGATGAACATGACAGCATTGTAAGGCAAAAAGTATTTTTGTTCATTTTTAAACATGGGCCCATCTGGGTTGCACATTGCACACGGGGCCTGGATGCAACCTATGTGAGATTAAGGTGGATGATAATGATGTATATACAAAACCACCCAGAGCCCATTTTGAAAAAGGGTTCTATATATCACCAAAAAAGGTTCTACTGTTGTTATGATGCAGCTTGTAACAATAGAAGAACCTTTTTGGTGGCATATAGAACCCTTTACAGTGCACAGTGCAGAATCCTCATTGTAAATCTGCATTTATAAATTTGTAGAACAGTTATCCTGAAAGGATTTATCAATCAGTAATGTGCCAGTGTGTGAAGAGGCCTCATATCTACCCGAAAAACTCAATGACAGAGACCACGCCCACGCCCAGTGACGTCACACGCTCTACGCCAATAGGAGCCGGCGGATGACGCTGCTTTCATCTTAGCAAGCCTGGTTGCTGGGGATGGATGCGCCTCTACTCTACTACACTGTTTGCGGCCAGCCTGTCTACAGCCATAGTGGGGATCAACTAGGCTCCTGTGGTCGCAGGGTTAAAGCTGGACTTTGAGGACGTGTCTGGATCTTCACATCGAGGTTCTGTTCAGGTTCTGCTCAGTTGAAACGGTGCGTAATGCTTTCCTGCTCCCACACCTTGTGGCGCAGACCATCACCCCAGTGCTGCTGGTCCAGTGTGCTGCTGAACGCAAGGTGTTCTGTGTAACTCATCCTGACCCAGTTTATCCACATGACCCGTGCAAAACAGCCTGCTTTGACTGGGTGCACTGGCCCGGCGACCTGTACACCTGATGTGCAGATGTGCTGACAGCTGTGCATATGATTTAGTGTTACAGTATCTGGGTCACCATGCTCTGTTTCAGGACCCATAGCATCCAGGGCTTGCAGTGCATGATCTAGCTCCTGTATGTTCAAGGATCAAAGACAATGTATGGATGTACTGTAGGTGTGTAATTTAATAGACATGCATAAATACTGTATGCATTTCTTCATATTCAAAATGAGGGTTTTTCAGGAAAGAAAATGCTCTATCTAGAACCATGAACACACAAAGAACCCCTTGTGTGATTAAATGGTTTTTTGCATTGGGAAAAAGTACTGTAGAAGGTTCTGCATAACACCATGTTGAAAAGGGTTCTGTTGTTATGATGTAGCTTGTAACAATAATGGAGCCCTTTATGGTACCATATAGAACCCTTTTCAAAAACCAAGGTTTTTTTGAGTGTTTTTGGTTCTCTTTACTAAAAACACTTGAAGAACCCTCATTTAAGTGTATGCATGATAACAATAGTAGAATCTTTTTTGGTGTTATGTAGAACAATTTTTCAAGAAAGTTCTATATAGAACCCTGTATAGCCCATACAGCCTACACTGTAAAACATTCAAGTTCATTGAGGATCTGTTGGAGGTTCTTCAATTTGTGAGGATACTTGTAACATGCTTCAAGCATGATTCAAACCCCTTGTCTCTTTATTGAAGGTTCATTGAAGCAGCTTAAGATGATCCTCCACAGTTTCAAATGAAATAACCTGCAAAATTTCCTTGATGATCTTGAACTTTTTACGGAGTGAAGAACTCTTTAATGATGCAAAGAACCCTTTAATGATGCAAATGGTTATTTGGGTGTTCGTGGTTCTATATAGAACTGTTTTCTTTACTGAAGAACCATAATTTGTAAGTGTGCGCATTTTAACTTTAACACACCCCCTGCAAGTTGAATGGCTGGATAATGAGCTGATAAGTTGAATCAGGTGTGGATGGAGCAGGGAAAGCTCTAAAATCTGTGGGGTAGGGGTGCCTCCAGGACCAGCATTGAGAAACACTATACTAATCTGCATGTGTTTATTGAATTATCTAAAGGAGCCTCAATATTTCCAATCAAACAGGCTAAAATGTTGTTATATGAACATGTCAACAGGTTAGCGGCTTGCAGTCCACAATGAGTGGCCATGTGGAACAAGAAGCCCAGACCATCAGCCCTGACATGCCAGCCATGTTTGATGGCATGAAGCTGGCTGCAGTGGCCACTGTGCTTTACATCATAGTGCGCTTCCTCAACCTAAAGAGTCCCACAGCTGCCCCTGAAATCACCTGTCAGGATACTGCCCTGAATCGCTACCTTCTCAAATCCTGCTCCATCCTAAACAAAGAGTAAGTATATAATCCAATGTTAAGGTGAGTCTTTTATGTCATTTACTTTGACAGTCTCTTTTAGACTGACTTTCACATGCCAGCAACCACAGCAACCTGGGGTTAAGTGCTGAGATCAGGGACATACTATCAGCTGGAATCAAACCTCTAATCTTTAGACAGCTCAGCCAAGCTCTCTAACCACTCAGCTACAGTTACCTGCTATCTGATACATCCTCCATCAGCTTGCTCATACGCAACTGTGTTTGCAGGTACATTCCACCCCTATTGTGGGGGAAAAGTGGGCATTTTCAAACGGCACTCTATGGAAAGATGGGCCGGGTGAGCTCTCCCCATCCGTGTGGCATGCGCATGTATCTTCCCATGCAAGATGGAGCTACAGCCACATTTGACCTTTTCGAGCCTCTTGGTGACCATCTAAGTGGTGGTGAGTGTGTTAGTTGTCATCAGTCCAGGCCTGGGTTACCTAAATTCCATAAATACTCAATAATAGTAGTAGTGTGCAAAATCACCATTCAAAATGGTTCTGGAGGCAGCTCTGCCTCTGAGATAGAACAAGGGCAATTGGTTTAGAGATTAGAAACAAGCAGAGATTAGAAACATGTATCTGCACCTCAGAGCCTTATATAAAGAAATTATTTTTATATGGTCATATCAAGTAATGTCATGGTACTGTCCAAGCTAGCATGCAGTAAAGAAATGACTGGATAGAAGCAGTGAAATGCTGCATTAGCAGCTAGGTAACTGGCAGTGTCATTTGTTCTGCCTCTGAGGTTGCGCTGCCTCCAGAATCTTTTTGAGTAGAAGCAGGATTTCAGATCTTGGGTCTGTGATGTTGGTCCATGTAAACATTATAATTAGGGTAGAAACACAACGCAACGCTAATAAAAACGTCGACTTGAAACATGAAAAATTAGTTTTTTAAGAGTTCAGTTCAATTTGCTGATAAATATTTTAGAAAAGGGAATTTTGACTTATTTAGAAATTGTAAATTATGTAATAACTGCAAATAATGCAGTTAGCACCTGGGAAGCTAATATGTTACTTAAATTCTGTAAAAGTTTAGATCTTTCAATAGCATCAATAACTAATGCATGTGTAGTGTTAATCTCTATAAATCAGAGGTTCTTGATCAAGTCCTCAAACACGAGCTGGTTGAACTAAAAAAAGGGAACCAGTGTCCTTCAGCTTGTGTGCAAAATCTCTGCTGCAATTCAGAATTTGCTGCTTATTCTTAAACTAATATTTTCATTTGATGTTGGATTCTCAGAAAACCGACTAGAAAACAAGAACAAACAACAAATTCTCAAAACAGATTTGTACACCTTTCATCTACATATTAGGCTGCATGTTTCTAAAGCGCTGACTACTGGTTATTTTAATTGGTTATTCTCTGAACGAATTGTGTTTGCTCTGCCTCAGAGGTGGAGCTGCCTCCAGAACTATTTTGAGTACTTATTTTTCAAATGAGCTGTCCTTCAAGGACTCATATGCTATTTTTTTCAGATGATATAACCATGGTGATCTGCCCTGGGATCGGTAACCACAGTGAGAAGCACTACATTCGCACCTTCGTGGGTTACTCCCAGAAGCAGGGCTATAGATGTGCTGTTCTTAACCACTTAGGGGCCCTTCCAAACATTGAACTCACCTCCCCAAGGATGTTCACTTATGGTAAGCCGGTGTTTGTGTAATGAAATGCTTGCCGATGGGAAATGGGAAATGTTTGCCAAGACAATTTCATCATTTAGGAGCTATGTTGTCCTTGTCTGGGTGCTTCAAGTATTTAATAAAGTGTCATCGTCCAAATATTTTGCATAGTGAAGGTACCTATTTATGATGTAACACCACAGTAAGCAGGCTAGAACCTGGCTGTTGAAGACATGTAGGTAATATCAGTCCTGGGCCTAGTTTCATCACTCACTTTTCTTAGACTTTATATTCAGTGCTGTGCCTTGTGTTACAGGCTGTACCTGGGAGTTTTCAGCCATGGTGAGCTATATCAAACGGACTTTCCCTCAGACTCAGCTCATAGTGGTGGGCTTCAGTCTAGGAGGGAACATTGTGTGCAAGTTCTTGGGGGAGAACCAGATTAATCAGGACCGAGTGCTATGCTGTGTCAGTGTCTGTCAGGGATATAGTGCGTTGAGGTAAGTGTACTTCACACTGATCTTGGTAAATGATATTGGTAGCGTGGTTTTGAATGGAATTCTCTTAAATCAGCTTAAATCACTTCACCCTCATCAATACTAAATACATGAGTTATGTTTTATTGTCCTAGTTCTTACTAACCAGCTCAAAGTCTTATGATACATGAGGTTTACTGAATATGTTCTTTAATTTGCTTGTTTTGGTTGTAGGGCTCAGGAGACGTTTCTACAGTGGGACCGGTGCAGGAGATTCTATAACTTCTTGATGGCAGACAATATGAAAAAGATCATCTTGTCCCACAGGTGAGCGCTAATAATAAACTGTAATAACTGAGAAGCATGTGATTAATGGTTCCCTAAATATCCCTGAATACTAAATATTATGCATGTGATTAATAAGTGTGTGTAATAATGTGAGTGTGCTCTCATTGCAGAGGAAGCCTGTTCGGCACACGCTCCAGCAAAATGGAGATAATGGATCTAAGTCGCCTGTACACCGCCACGTCACTGATGCAGATAGATGACAACATTATGAGGTATTATTTAATAGCTCCATTTAATCACGGCTCCCAGCTTATGCAAACGTTTCAATGTTTTCCGTGTCCTTTTATCTCAAAAAGTGAAGTGATATAATTGTTTGTTTGTGTCGATTGTAGCTGTACAGAATATTTGAAGTTAATTCTACGCAGGAACGTTTTTACAGTAAGGGGCCGATCTCTTAAAGCATTCAGAAACAAGAACAACTTGTTGTTTTGCTGAAATGATTGGCTGGAACAATTCAAGTCTATTCATTGCTCACATGCAAAACAACTAATAAAGGCATTTGTGGCCTTTAGTGGTCCAGGATGTACTCTATAGGTGTTGTGTGCAACTCTCTGTCCATTTGTTTTTCCTCAGAAAGTTTCATGGTCATGATTCTTTAAAAGAATATTATGAAAAGGAAAGCTGTGTACATTATATTCACAATGTAAGTAATATTAAAATAGTTATAAAAGGTGATTGTATTAGTATGATGGTGATGGGTGTAGTGATGCATGTCCCGTGTTTCTTTATCAGGTGAATGTTCCTCTACTCCTGGTCAACTCATTAGACGATCCTCTTGTCCATGAATCTCTACTGACCATACCTCGGACACTAGCAGGTATTTCTAGCAGGAGTTTCCTCATCCATCTGTCATACACACACAATGACTGTCCGTAGCTCAGCTGTTGCTGCATACTTTGTCAGGTTAATCTGTATAGTATATATGGATGTATGGGTGGTGGACCATTCTCAACACAGCAGTGTCACCAACATGGTAGTGCCATAATAGTTTGTGTTGTGCTGGTACGGCTGCATTTTTGTGTTTAAACACTGCAGATGGAAACCCTATTGGAATCACTTACAATATTGGTAACCATGCTGGTGCATAGTTAGATGTTATAGCTTATCTTTTGCACAAATACATGGTAGTTTAAATACAAAAATTATACAAAATTGTCTCCAGTGACTTAGTCATATCAAAAGAAATCTGCCATCTTCAAATGAAGCTGCTGAATGTTTTTTTAAAAATCCATGAATGTAATGCAATCAGCGTTCTTGTTTTTGAGGCTGCACATAAAGCTATTGCAAAGCTTTTGGGTAAGCTTTTAGCACTGCCTCTCTCCCAGATTGAGGATTAGTAATCCTGAAAGAACAGAAATGTATTTTAGTTAAAGTTGTCAGTATTAATAGCCTTAATGCATGTCAGGTAAGCTCATCAGCAAAGCTCTATAACAGTCCATTTCCTTGCTCCATTAAACAAATTCTGAGTGATTCTTGAGCTCTGTGCTCAAGACCCTGGTGCTGAATTTTTCAGAGCTATGTGATCCATTTGGTCCGGTGTGAATATTTATCAGAGCAGTGCACTCCTTTTCCTCCCCTGCAGAGGCTCCGGGCTTCTTCAGGGATCCAGCTTATCAGTCACTGCTGATAAGTTACTACACAGAAAGCAGATTAGCCCCCTGCTGCATGTTGCATGTTGTGTAACCCTATTTTCATATTTTCCTTGGCCACAGAACAAAAGGAAAGCATGAATAAAACTGCTTGAGATAACTAAAGGCATTATGAGAAATTCACTAGAGAGTCTGTAGTGTTATAAGTTCTGTAGCTCTGTAACAAAACCTGTAAGTTTTGAATATGTTTCATACCATTAGTGACCATGTAGCTAAATTTAATGTGGGTTTTGATAGCTTTGATAGATAGATGTAATGATAGCTTACACATACGTCACATTTTCACAATGTTCTCTTATCCCAAATGTAGTAGATTGGAGAAAGCATTTAGAATGTGAAGCTTAGGAGTAGAGTGGAGTAAATACTGGAGGCTTGTTAGTTCATAATGTTAAGTGTATTGCTAAATCTTTACACACTTGCCTGAAACAGGGCTGAGAAGTCTTTTTTGATTATGATGTGATTATGTGGTTTCTAACATTTGTGAAAGTGGAAGAAATAACTAAAAGCAGCCTGAATTTTGTCTTCACTTTTGTTCATCATTATGATTATCAGCATTATGGCACTATGTATTGTATAAGGCTGGTCAATATGGACAAAAAATCATATCCCGATATAATTTAGCTGAATGGTGATATATGATATACAATATAATATATAATGGGGGAAATAAAATTTGAAAAAATTTTCTTTTTTCTGTATTTAAACATATTGAACGTTGAAATGGGATTTTAATTTGTGCTTTAAACATAGTTGTCTTATGGGGAGGGGCAGAGTAGAGGAGTAGAAAAAAAGGTTTTCTGCATAATTGAAACAGAATGTTATATAAAACTTAAAAATTGATATAAACTATCAGTCCATATCACTCTGCTTATATCCCGATATTGTCATTAATATCGATAAATCATCCAGCCCTATCATGTGTACTCAGAAAGTCTGATTACTCAGCTCAGTGAAGCTGAATCAATTGAATGGTGATTTAGACATGATATTTGCATGATGCTACTTATAATGGATTAATTACTTCAATGTTTAAAAGGTATTATAGCATATATCTCATTGTACCTGCAGCTTGGGGCTAACATTTTAGCTTGTAAGCTTGTGACTGGAGCATTCATACTGAATTTAAGTCTGAACTTTATGAATCATTTCACTCCTGTTTGTTTACTTTAATTGCTTTAGTTGCATAGCTACTTGTCAGCAAAACATAATTTACAGATCAACTAACATCAGACCAATGAGCATAATTGGAATTCATGCTGATCTACCCTGGTTAATTTTCTTAATAGGGTAAAAATGTTACTACATTTCAGACAACAAACAAAAGGGAAAATGAGATTTTTCAGTTATTGCTTGCGTTAATTTGAGTGTTCCAGTGCGTAACTAGATAATGCCTTCTACTCTTCATCAATCAAAACCACACTGTAAGAAAATAGATAAACATGTTGGACTGGCATGCACTTTTGTCTTAGGCAGATATGTAAATTTTTAAAAGGGTGGTTATTTTAAACAATTTGCCCAGTTCACAGACTTTTGACAAACTGCTTGCCATCTAGACCATTTTGACCAAGATATTAGGAGGTGTTGGCAGCAGTGATGACATGAGGGCACACACGGTTTGTGAACAGTTTAGTATTTAGTGATGAATCCAGGTTCTGTCTGGGATACAAGTTCAGTTTGAGTATGAAGGCCTTGTGGTGAGTGTGTTAATCCTGCATTTGCATACAATATTCAGTCACCCCAGTAGTTATATGAGGGACATCCTGCAGCCAATGCAATGTTCCTTTGAACATGTGAACTAGGCATTTTGTATTGAATTTGGGGAAACTTATTCAAATTGTTCTTGTATGGTTGGTTAATTGCAAAAAGTTGAAAGTTTTAAAATTTTGCTAACAAACCTAATATTCAGTGGATAATGTATCATTTTGAATGCAACTGTAATGTTTTTTTTTATGTCAAAAGCTATAGTTGGTTTGCTGTAGACTGAATAGCAATGGATGACAGGAAGCTTCAGTGCTGGTGTTTTTCAGCTCGAGGCCAGCTGTCACGATGCAGCTCTCATCTCTCGCTGAGTTTGGCAGAGCCTCCATATGGCCATGTAATCACATGTCAGGTGGCATCGCTTCTCTGCTAACCTCCTTTCCATATTGAGGACAGCAATGATAGACAGGGCAATCCCTGTCCTGACTGGCAACAGATAGCTGCTTTCCAAGACTGTAACCTCACCATAATCATGAGGCCACCTTCATTCATTTGACTCCAGGTTTTGTGGTTGACTGACTGACTGAGCTGTGATAGGCTTCTTGGCTCGCTCGCTCGAGGGCACAAGGGTGAAAGACAGGAAGCGCTTTGGAGATTAGGGTGTTGGAAAGAGAAGGGTAGTGAAGATAATGAATTGGAGGTGAATGACCAGGACCTGAGCTGGAGATAAATGGTTTTGATGTATGAGAGTTTGAGAGTTTTGAGTTTGCTTCCATTCTGGAAGGAAGGTTGATTACATATATTTCAAACTTTGTCATTCTTAGGTGTCTACACTTTTAATGTCATTTACATGCTGTAATGTATTTACACCATTTATTACATAGTTACACAATGAACACCCAATTTCCTTTCATCTGAAAAGATGATTTTGGTCTACTGAGCAACAGTTCAATTATTTTTCTCTTTAGACCATGAAAGATGCTTCTGATGCCATCGCTTCTTCAGGAGGGTCTTGATATTAGGAATGCTGCAGTTGGAGCCCCTTTTTTGGAAATGTCTGTGTGCAGTGGCTCTTGATGCTCTCATAACAGCATCCATCCACTCTTTGTGAAGCTCTCCAAAGTTCTTGAACTGGCTTTTCTTGACAATCCTCCAAAAGCTGTGCTTATGCATGTTGCTTATGCACCCTCTCCCACCATATTTTCTACTCCCAGTCAGCTTTCCATTAATATGCTTTGAAACAGCACTCTGAGAACAGCCAACAATGACCTTCTGTGCTTGACCCTTTTGTGGAGAGCGTCAGTGACCATGGACAACATGCCAGCCATTGTCCATGATTGTGGTTGCATGTGCTAAACCAGACACTTTATTTATACTGTTTGTATAGTGATTTACTTAAATTTGCAAATTGAAATATTGGAATATTCTGTGAAATAAAAATTTTACTTCTAATTTTTTGATGTAATAACAAAACATAATAGTCAAACTATCCATTTATACACCAGACAGGTGCATACATCCTAACCCTCATCCTTTTTGCTCTTCCACAGAAAAGAAAGAGAATGTGATCTTCGTGCTGACGCTGCATGGAGGGCACCTGGGCTTCTTTGAAGGCGCTGTGCTATTTCCTCAGCCTCTTACATGGATGGATAAAGTTATTGTCAGTTATACCAATGCTATCTGCCAATGGCAGAAGCAGCAGCCACAATGCCACCAAGCAACACACTGCACAGAGCTCAAAGGCAAAGCTTAACACTTCTTCACATGCCCTTGTTCACTCAGAAGAGTAACTGAAGAACATTCAGTGCCTGATGCATTACCTGAGTGCATAATGATCATGGAGGATGAACTGCAGTCCTTTACATTCATGTCTCTACTATCACAGACAGTTTTCAGTACAGCTGTGAATAATTCACCACTATCACACATCCTATATATACAGTGGGTCTTGTGAAGGAGTCTAAATAAATGTCAAATAATAATGCAGGGTGGACTGACAGTAAGCTGGGTAAGACTCAGTTTCAGTTGATATTATTGTAAACTGAGACGGGAAAGGGGACATGTTCCAACATTTGTTTTGAAATGTTCCAGCAGTCCACTTTTTGGAAAGCTGTATCAGGAATACAAAATGATATATGTCTGTATAGATATGTGGCACTTTTAAAAATGATTTCTAATAATTTCCTAAACAGAAAAGGAGTTTGTAGTATATAATGATTTATGCAAAGAATTACTCTCCATAGCAAATTTCAGTTGGCTGTTTTCCTCTGTGTTGACGTCGCCCCCTTGTGGCAGCTGGTAAATTCAAATGATTTTCCACAATTCAAAAGTGCATAACACTGAAACGAAGCGTGGAGAGCATTCCTGACCAAGCATTTTAAGGTGAAGTGGTGCATACAGTATGTACATGTATATAAAGATATGACATAATTTACTGTGCTGTTTATTTGTCACGTGTTGATTTGGTGACTTTACTACTGTGCTTATGTCTGCCAGCACTGTGTTGATGTTGCTTCATTGGAGGTTAAACCCAGAAGTGCTTTGAATTGAATGTCATGTGATGTTATGTGAAACACATCAAGCAGCCTTAACTGTCCAGTCCTATACATGATGTGTTGGAGTGATAATTGTAAGCTCAGTAGGACCTATAGATTTTTTTTGTTCACAGTGGCAGTACAGTGTGGTCCACTTGGTCAGGAAAACTGGATTTGACCAGTGTAACATAAGACTGTAAAGTAGTTTTCATGATTTAGTCTCCAGAGTTGCTTCCAATTCTTGATCTAAATATAACAGCTTTTCTGTTTGGAGTTTAACCTCTTAATCTCTCATTGTTCTATAAATCCAGCCTGGTTATGGATTATGGCAAACAATAGTTTCATGAGTGCACACCAAATGCAGGACCATGTTGTAAAATGTTTGTGCAAAATAAAACTATTTTTGCAATATTTTGGACTTCTTTTTAAGTTATGCATGCCTTTATTTTGGCTAATTTTACTACAATTATCTCTTTAACCCAGTTACTTCACCAATAGGCGATGAACATGTTTTATGCAATCAGATTATTTTAGTCATAATTACATGACTAATACGTTCTAAAAATGTCCCACATAATTCTAGGACTCATTCACATTTAATCTTATTGACTGAGACTGACAGAAAAAAAGATTTGCAAGCATTAAGACCAACGATAAATGGTTTAATTTTCACTGTGGCCTTTGATCACAAGATGTCTGAGACATGTAGACATCTTTATTTTCCATTTTACTGTACACATTATTTAATGGTCACACTGCTGAAATACACTCTGGGCAAATAGGGTTCTTTACTTGTAACGATAGCAGAAAACTCTACTGCTATATAGAATAGGTTTTAAACAAAAATTTCCACCAATCCCAATTTTCCATGGAAAAGCATTGATCATTATACAATGAGATGCTCCTGAGCTGCTGAATAGGTGTCTAAGATCATTATGCCAAAGCATCAGTTAGAATGATATGAAGTGCCCTATCACTGGAGTGGAGAAAGGGAATCAAAGTTGGAACTGTGTTTTTGATCCTGACCTGACATTCATTAATTGTGGCCAGATTTGGGCCAGATTTGGGTCAAATATCCATTGCTATTGTCCATGTAATTAAGGCCTTTTATTTCAGAAAAACACTGAATTAACAGGTGTCTGCAAACTTTAGGACACTGGCCATGAGAAACAAAAAAGGCTTAACACAGGCTGTGTGCCACATGCTTGTATGATGACAATTGTATTCCAGGCCTTATTATAATATTTGCATTGTTGTTACATATTTATTGGGCAAGTTTACTCAGAATTGAACGATGCTGATCTTCATGGGTTCACACTGATCAAAAAATGCTTCCCACTTTTCAGAAAACAATATTATTTTCACAAACGCATTTCTGTGTTTAAATATGCTGTAACATGAATGAACGAACGGTGTTACATGAAGAACAATTTCAGAATGTTTTTTATATATTTCTCAATCAAAAAGTTTCGCTGCTGTTTCCTTTCCATCATATTTGGAACCCTTCCCATCAAACTCTGAGGGCAGGATTTCAGGATCAAACTCTTTGTAGTAGCTCTCCAGCTCATCTCCATGGACAAACACCTTCAAACACAAAACAGCCAGATGCTCAATTAAAATCGATCCGGCTTAGGGCCAGTAGCACTTAGGGTCAGCACAGTAGATTGGCCCACTAAAGAAGTAGTCCAACAAGAGGAGCCCAAGTGGAACTCCACAACTGGGGTGAACTCACCCTTTCCAGCAGTTTGCTCTTCATCAAGGGCTTGACCACATTGTAGGTGGTGGTGAAGTACCAGGGTTGGTGAATGAAGTGCACCGCTTTGAAACGAGCAGGAAACGAGTCCTGAACAAGGCAGGGTATTCAGAATTAGGATTATGGAATGTTCTATAATTCCCATTTACCATGAAAATACTTTGGAAAATTGAATAGATGCTAATTGTTAGTGTGCATGTGTCCTATTACATCACTGTCCTGACAAAGCTTCTTCTTCTTCTTCATTTGTCATGGAAGGTTCACACAATATAAAATGCTACTTCTGTACTTAAATGATGTCGAATCAGTTGAACATTAGAAGGGTCGTGTAGCGCATTACCTGCAACATGTCTACCATTTTCTTCAGCTCGGTGGGCTTGATGCCAGAGGCCTGCTGCATGGTGAAGCCCTTAAAATTCTCAATGATGCAAAAGCCATTGATCTGAGTTTCCTCGTTCTCCAGCAGCTTCTCCAGAATCACACAGTAGGCCCTGAGAATCTTCAACATACAACATACAATCTGTATTCATAAAAAATGTTATATAAAGCAGGCCTATTATTTTCTTTGAAAGAGAAGCAACTGCTGCGCTGAGCCACTCAGAGCCTACAAAGCTTTTAGGTTTGGAAAATTAACACAAAAGTCTTGAAATGTAATTAATATAAAATATGACAGCTTACATTTTTGATTTAAATGAACACAATTTAAAGATAATATTTCCACTATATCCACTAGTTTTTGCACTAGTACTCCCTACCTCATCAAAGGTGATCTCTTCATAGTCCCAGTTCTCAATGTTGAACAGCAACACCACACGGCCATATTTATCTCTGCTGGAGAGGATTCCAGGGTAGCCGGCTTCAATAGTGCTGCGCACAGCCTCTGGAGTCAGGTTCTCAAACAACTCAGGGTAATCTCGCCTAAAGCGCACATAACCTAAACCAAAGGAACAATGTACCGATGTTGTGGGATTGGGGACACTTTCATGTAGATACATAATGTATGTGTTCTATCACTACTTGTTGTGCATCTACCATCATGCAGTGGTGATGATGTAATCACTTGTGTACATTTTTATACATTTTATAGGCTTAGATTTCTTTCCTGTGTGGACTGTCGTTACAGCGGGTGTTAAATTAAGGGCTGTGAGGAAAAGCTCCTATTATCCACTCACCCTTCATGAGTTCAAAGGCCCTGTTCACATCATATTTCCTGGCCCGAATGAACCTCACAAGCACACTGTCGGGTTTCTCGCCAAAAGTGCTTTGCACCCCTTTGGCCAGCTCATCTCCACTGGCTGCCTTTTCATTTATGACACTCTTCAGTTCCTTAACAGCTGAGACCTTCTTCTCCTCTGTCTCATTCAGCTCATCTTTAGCCTGAAGTGAACATTAGATATAACACAACAAACATTGTCTAAGTTGTGTGAGTAGTATGACGTAATACTGACAGCTACCATAGAAAAGCTCTCATTTGATTATGATGGAATATCACGGCTCTAAAGAACTAAAGACCACATGTATAATACATTTAATTTGCATTAAATAAGCAAATTACAATGATCAATAAGCCCGTTTCCCCACTGGCCCAAATGAGTCACTGTTAATGACAGAGTGTCCCAGATGGGTTTGTAATCACACCTTCTGTATGGTGTGGTCAGGCAGATTGGCACAGGCCCCGAACACTGGCCCATGGTCTTTAATTGTGAGATGCTCCAGCTTGGCCCTGAGGGCTTGCTCCTCTTCCGACACCATACGGTACGTTCCACTCTGCGGACAGACAGACAGACAGCAGTGGCATCGGAATGACCCTGAATCAGCTGTCTGAAAACACTCTAATCCAGAACTCTTAGCTCTCCTCATGCAGGCCCACTCAATGGGGCCTAGTGTGAGGAAATGCTAAGCTGACTCACATGAATTGAGTAAAGCCTGGTTAAAAAATAGAAAACAACCTTTGTGTGAGATAAGAGATTAAAGGCCAAAGCTAGCAACCCCAGTTTACTGAGAGCCAGCATGTTGTAAGGATGTTTATTGGCTATCCATGTAAGTGGAGATTGGCGGGAATCTTGGTACACATAGTGGTTCTGATGGGTTTGAATTAGAGCTACACAGTGGAAAAAGTTGGCATTGCAATGTTTTTGGTTTATTAAGTAATATTTCAAAACAAGGGAATTTTAAAATAATTATTTCCAGAATTGATCAAACATTTCACAGTAATGTCTCTGCTGTCTGAAGACTTGAGTAAAATAAAATAGATTTGGTAGATTTAACCTACATTATGATATATGTCATGCAAAATGAAAACAGTGTGATTTCTCCTGTTGTGTCAAGCAAGGTGTAGCGGAACATCCCTTACATGACATGACACATACTCTGATGTGAATATAGTGCATGCTCACCTTGCAGCGATGATTCTGAACCAATATATTGTGCAGCCATAGTTTGAATCAACACAATCAAATCAATCAAATAAGAAATGTTTATATACTCACTACAACAGCCATGGCTTCAGATGTTCAGTGCAGTCTTGAGGAAAACTGGAAACAGAGAGATTATATAACTAACACTTCTTCAGCTCCAGGAAAGCACTGAAATAATGCTGCTATTGAGCCTGTTGGTGAAATGGCTTGTCTAGCCAGTCATCCTTTTTCATAACTCTCAATAAGAAAATCTAATTCACATTCAACTTACAGTGCATTCCCCACTCCAATAATGATTAGTGTTCCAGCATTTTCAAATCCAGTTAAAAGAATCTATGGGTCTTTGTCCAATCAGTCTGCTCTGGAATTTCCAAAAGGCCTCTTAGGACAAAGCTGATTTTTCAGTGGTAGCACAGACTTCACATTAAACACTCTCCCTGCAAGCTAAGATGCTTACCTACCTAAACACTGAGCTTAATTTGTGAAACCCGGCTCTATACTTGTTAAACCATGAACATACCTTAACTCCTAAACAAGATGCTGCCTCAACATCGACAGCAAGAACACAGTTTTTCACTGAAATCCTTCATCTTTAGACCCCAAGGAAAAATTTCTGGCATGTTTTTAGCTGTTTTGCAAGCTAAGCTAAGGGTTAAAATCCCAGTTCAGTGCAAGAGCAAAGTCCAGAAATTCTGATCATATTATTAAAAATGAATTTCTTAGAAACCAAAGGGTCATAAAGGCTTCACCCAAGTCTACAGTGCTTACAGAAAAGCAAAAATAATTAGAACCCAGGCCAAAGCTGACCAAGACTTACCTGATGCTGGTGTGCAGTTGAGGGGTCTGTCACTAGAACTGTGGTGAGGAGAGGAGTTGCCCTCTTCAATCATTTGTAGTGGTGGCTCCCCTCCCTCTGGATTAACACCGTCACACAGGATTACCCAGAGCAGATTTTACGTTAATCAGCACAAAATAATTGGAGAAAAGAGGAATGAGAAAATTGACCAATACGTTTAAGCAAACCTGTTGTAGTCATAACTTTAAAGCAACATGTTCTATTAACTTGAACAAAGGACAGTCCACAAACTCAAGCATTTGCAGATGCTGATATGGGACACAAAACTCAAGGGAATGGTTAACTCTGCCATTACATTCTCATATGGCAAGAAATCCAACTACATCCATTCTTTCTACATATTTAATATAAATGCAACGTGTTCTTTGAGTAGTGCCATAGAAGAACCACTTATGGTTCTCTAAAGAACCATCTTTGTAAAAGGTTCTTTGAAAATGTAAGGTTTTTTTTACACTTACGAAACGGAAGCTTATTCAAGTATGCTATAAGTGTACTTCTAATAATATATATTTCATGTACTTACACTTAAATATACTTAGCTAACATGGATAAGTGTACAATGTAGTCAAAGTATATATGGCCTATATTTACTGTAGTCCTGAGTGTATATTATGAATTTTATATATGTAATCCATTGGTAGTTTTAATAATAGTGAACAAGTGTCAAGTGTTCAATTCAAGTGTTAAATTAAAAATAATACCTAAATAGAAACCTTGTAGTATACTTTAAAGTGCAAAAATATTATGTCAAGTTCACTTAAAGAAAACCTTTGCTGTATAAAAGCTATTAAATTAGCAAGGACTTCGGAGGACGTTGTCTTATTTATACCTTTGACATTTGTTTAGTTTGCTCTTGATTGTTGAAGTGAGAGGTATCACCATGAGGAGATCCAAAGATCTCTTTGAGACCATCAGGAAGAAGGCTGTAGATGCAGATATATTTGGGAGGGGGTTTAAGATCTCAAAACAATTGAAAATCAGCCATTTAAACATTTAAAACCACTGCCAACATGTATCAGAGGGTACTTGATGTAATCTATCCAAAAACCGAAGCTGAGGCAGGGGTGGAGCATGCAACATGACAATGACTCAAAATGTTCCAGTAAATCCAGTAAGGAATGGCTCAAAGGAAAGACATGGAGAGTAACAGAATGGCCAAGTCAAAGCCTGGATCTTAATCCTATTGAAATGCTGTGGGGTGATTGTAAACAGGCTGTGCATGCAAGGAACCTCTCAAACATCACACAGCTGAGAGAAATCTGCATGGAGGAATGGAAACACTTTATTGCATTCACAGCATTCACAGCACTTTACCAGCCTTATTCCACAATTGATTAAGTTCATTTTTTAATCAATATTCTACACACAATACTCTATGATGACAAAGTGAGAAAGTTTGTTTGACGTTTTTGCTAAATTATTGAAAATATAAACACAAAAAATATAATGTACATAAATATTCACAGCCTTTGCCATGAAACTGAAAATTGACGTCAGGTGCATCTTGTTCCCACTAATCATCCTTCTCCAGCTTGGAGTACATCTGTGGTAAATTGAGATGTATTGACAGTGGATTTGAAAAGGCACAACTCTGTTTATTATAAGGTCCCATAGTAGACTGTGCATGTCAGAGCACAAACCAACCCATGAAGTCTAAGGAATTGTCTGTAGACCACCGAGACAGGATTGTATTGAGACACAGATCTGGGGAAGGGCACAGCAACACTTATGTTGCACAGTGTCCTCTATCATCTGTAAATGGAAGAAGTGTGGAACCACCAGGACTCTTCCTAGAGCTGGCCGCTCAGCCAATCTGAATGATCATGGTAGGAGGGCCTTAGTCAGGGAGGTGACCAAGAACCCGATGGTCTCTCTAACAGAGCTCCAATGCTGCTCTGTGGAGAGAGGAGAACCTTCCAGAAGGACAACCATTTCTGCAGCACTTCACCAATTAGACCTGTATGGTAGAGTGTCCAGATGAAAGC
The DNA here is from genome assembly GCA_034509495.1 of Acestrorhynchus altus. NCBI lineage: Eukaryota > Metazoa > Chordata > Actinopteri > Characiformes > Acestrorhynchidae > Acestrorhynchus > Acestrorhynchus altus. Next base: position 22,968,047 of record CM067512.1, read on the forward strand.
CACTCCTCAGTAAAATGCACATGACAGTCTGTTAAAAGAACTCTCAGACCAGGAGAAACAAAGATTAAACTATTTGGCCTCAATGTTAAGTGTCATGTTTGGAGCAAACCAGGCACTGCTCATCACCTAGCCAATATTATTCCTACGGTGAAACATGGTGGTAGCTGCATCACCCTGTAGGGATGTTTTTCTGTAGCAGGAACTGGGAGACTATTCAGGGTCAAGGAAAAGATGACTACAGCGATGTACAGAGACATCCTTCATGATAAGCTGCTCTAGGGTGCTGTGGTTCTCAGACTGGGTTGAAGGTTCATCTTCCAACAGATCAACAACTGTAAGCACACAGCCAAGATAACAAAGGAGTGTCTGTGAATGTCCTTGTGTGGCCCAGCCAGAAGCCATACTAGAACCTATTTAAACATCTCTGCAGATATCTAAAAATGGCTGTACATCGATGGTCCCCATCCAACTGATGGAGCTTAAGAGCTTCTGCAATGGGAGAAGCATGGGAGAAACATTTCCAAAACAGGGAATCATACTCAAAAAGTGCTTTAATTTTTTTTATTGTTTCTAGTGATTTTCTTAGGTTTGCTTTCCCACATGGTCTCCAGGGCAGGATGCTAAAATACCGCTAACACAAAGAGACTTAAAGGCTTTGCTCAAAGGACAACAAAGGCAATTTAGTAGACATGCATATCAAACCCACAGTCTTGTGATCACTAGTGCTCTTTCTACCTAGCCAACAATGGTCAACACTGGAGAGTTCCACTGAGATCAAGATTAAGATTTTGTAATAAAGATATGAAATTCCTTTCAATTTTAGAAGGAATGGCAAGCCTTACACGAATTGTGTATAATTAAATAGGAATATTCCTCATAAAAAGACCTGAACTTAAATATAGATGTAGTTATGCAACACTGGTCATGATAAATAACATCACTTCCCAGTGGACCTTAATTAATACTGATTAGAGTACCCAAAACTACTCGTTCCACTGCTTACTCATTCTGCTCTGTCACGTCACCAGAGCATGTTCCCCTCTGACGCAACAGGGAATGGACTTCTAATCTCCTAAATCAGGATTTGGCCTATCAAAGAGTGGGTCTGTATGCCTAAGGCTGTGGGGATTGGTAGGACAATGCTGGCCTCTGTGCTTTGAATGTGTGTGTAGGACACTTCAGCACAAAGGTTCAGAGCACTATTGCTTGTGTGTGGGCGCACACACACACACACACACACACACACACACACACACACACACACACACACACACACACACACACTTCACTTGTAACACCTGGATTTACAGTTAATGCTTACAGGATCTGCTGCTGGTGCCAGATACTGCAGGATGCCTTCAGAGGTCTTGTGGAGTACATGTCTTGATGGGTCAGATAAGCGGGACCTATACAGTGTTCTGTAGGGGGCATTAATGTTATGGCTGATTGGTGTATATATGCATATAAGAATCACTGTCCTAATCATTTTGTTCTGACACATCACTTCAGGAGACCAATAAATAAATGTAACACCTCCAAAACTAAAACCTTCAGAGGGCTCCAACTTCAGATTACATAAACCTCATGGCCTCTGGTGACATCATGAGGTAACTGTTCAGGTTTTTGGGCTTAAAGGCTACAGGCCTTGAGGAATTAATAATGCTCATACATTCTATAAATAAAGTAATCACACAGAGTCATTTCAGGTCACAGATGAACCACTATTAGTTCCCTAAAGAGCAAGGAAATTTGACTGTGAACAACCTTTTATAAAGGTTAATGTTTCATGATGGATTAGAACCATTTAATTATTTAAACAATTTAACCATTAAAAAACAACTCAAGAACAGAGTAACCTTGAAATATGATACACATATAACAAACTTAAAGCTTCATTAATGTGTGATGAATTACCAGCAAGGGACTCGTCTTAGAAAACATCAATAAAACATCAATAAATACAATAAAGTATTTTGAAAATTATTATAAATATATCAGGTCAAATATTATTTCTGATTCCTGACCTAAATGCTTTATTTAGTCTTAGTAAGCCAGAAAGAAATTGTTGACAGAAGTAAATTCATCAAAACATGGACAAATTCATACAAAATATTTGTTTCTCAATGTTTATGTCATGAGTGAAAACAAATTTGAACCTCCTGAAAAAATAACAATGTTTCTTATGAATACAATTTTAATATTCTGGCCAATTAAAGCATTTCAAACTATGAAAATATCCTGCAAAATTAGACTGAAAGTGCTAAAGGTTTTTGATTTTTGTCAATGTTCTCTATATAACAAATGCCTTTAGTAATAAACCATATTAATAGTATATATTATATAGTATACCATTATTCAATATTCAATATATTAGACTACACTATAAACAGTACACTAGTTAAAGAGTTCTTCTAAGAAACACGTGGAGGTGATTCTTCATCCTCAAATACCATTCACAAAAATATTTCCAAAACAACTATGCCTTGAATATTATTTTAAGAGAACCTAATGTGGTCCTTATCTGGCATCAACCAAAAACATTTTCTGCACATTTACTCTAGTTTTTGAACCCTTTTAGAATGTTCTATAATTCTGCATATATATTTTTTCCACACACGTCCTACACATAGGAAGAACCAAATAAAACTATTTACGATACTACATTTATTAAATAAAACAATATTACACATCTACAAGTGGCAATATTACGTGAACCTTTTCTTTCAGTATCTGGTGTGACCCCTTGTGCAGCAATAACCGCAACTAAACAACTGTTGATTAATCCTTAATCTAATTTTAGTCCATTTATCCACACAAAATAACTTCTACTCTAATGCTTCCTCCCATGAACTGCTTGCTTCAGGTCCTTCCACAATATTTCTATTGGATTAAGGTCAGGAACGTGACTTTCCAAAACATCTTCATTATTCTTTAAACATTCTTTGGTAGAATGTCAATCAATCAATCAATCAATCACAGTTTATTTATATAGCCCTTTTGTCACAAAGCAGCTTTACAGAAATCCGGGCCCAAGACTCAAACGAGCAGCCAGCAAGCAACAGTTGCAAGGAAAAACTCCCTCAGGCTAGGAGGAAGAAACCTTCAGAGGAACCAAGGCTCAAGAGAGGAACACATCCTCCTCTGGTCTACACCGAACAAAAATAGACATGGGCATAAAAGTTGTTGAACACTAGAGAAATGTAGCTTGCACTACATGTGATGTAAATGTGAATGGGTAATGAATTATATGGGAATAGAACTGTGGGTTGGATGCAGGCTAGTGTTAGTACTGAAGTCCATGCAGGTTAAGTATTCTAATCTGGCAGTGAAGTCTCAGATGTGGGATGAGTAGACATCTGGGTAGAATCATTCAGAAAAAGCTTCAAGGGAGGGCATGGACCATTATCAGCCAAGCAGCAGGGGCAGCTCAGGACATGGGGGGGAAAGAGAGAAGATTTAGTGACCCCAGGTAGTCTGGTGTAGCATGAAAAGAGAATCTGTAGAGGTGTTAATAAAAACCCTGCATAAAGAAAGATTTTTAGTTGTATTTTGAAGAGAGTGTGTTTTAGTTCCAGACAGTGGCAGGAAGGTTCTTCCACAGTTTGGGGGCTTTATAAGAGAAAGCTCATCCCCCTACAGTGTTCTTTTTCATTTTAGGGACTGCCAGTAGGCCCACATCATGTGAACGCAGTGTAGGTGATGGTTGTATGGTTTCAGGTCTTTTTGATATTGAGCAACTATTGAGCGACTTGTAGGTTAGCAATAATTTATAGTCAATTCAGGCTTTAATTGGAGGACTGGAAGGAGGAGAGAACAGGACTAATGTGGTCAAAATGAGAGAACAGGACTAATGTGGTCAAAGAATGTATTGCTTCCAGTCCCATATTCTCTTGAGATTCAGCTCAAAGACAGAAGTTCTGACATGTTTCTTTAGAATTTGCTGTATTAATTCAGAATTCATCAATTATGGCATAATTGTATGGCATGTTTTATTGAGCTCGACTCTGGATCACACAGGAGGGCAAACACCACCTCTTGTGACGGTTAAAAGGTTGCAGTTAAAAGGTTGAAGGTATTTGCCCATTTACAATGATTTAACACAGATGTTTTTTACTAGAGAAATGGTGATCACTTTAGACTAAGATCATTTCATTCAACATTCAGTTCTAATACTAAAAGTGTGGCAATTATGGTGAGGGACTCCGTTTGTAGCAGATAAGGTCATCGCAGACACGAACGGTAGATATCTCATTCTTCAAGGGTCTTTAACACTCCAGTTGTGTTGGTAAATGTATATGCTCCCAATTTTATGAACAAATTATTTAGTTCCCTTCCTTTTTTGAACTCTCATTGCTTAATAATGGGAGGAAATCACTGAAATCCCCATGTATCATCTCGATTGTCTACTTATCCTGATCACTTATATCTCTACCTCAATATATGACTTTATTGCTACAAATAAGAATGACACTCATTTTCCTTAATGTCAGCTGACTAACCAGCTTCCCCATTTTGCTTGTCTGTGTGTGAGTTCATGTTTGTTTTGTATACCTGTAGATTTTGGGGTTTAAAAAATAAATAAATAAAATTCAAAATGGATGTGCAAATTGTCGTTCTACATTTATGTTTACCTTTATGTATATAATGTGAATATTGACTATCTACTGCAATGTCTGCTTTATTCTTCAATAAAAAAAAGACATTTTTGTTCAACCCAAATTTAATAAATATCCAACATTACATTTGTCAGTGTACTTGCTTGCTGTTGCTCGTACAGGGAAAACATGCAACTGTAAACCAGAAACTGTATTTTGTCCCATTCTCATACAGTTTGCACTAAATTATATCTGGATAATGAACTATAAGCCCAGCCTTCCTGCAACAAGGATTTTAATCATATAGACCACATCTTGGAAACTAGGGTTAACTAGTGTTAACTTTCAAGTACAGTTCACAAGTAATGTGCATTACAAAAACACATTACTGAATATAACATCTACTCACGGTTAAAGTGTATGGTTTTTAACTCAGCAGCATTTCAAAGTCTCTTCAAAGAGTTTTAAATACTGGCAAACACTCCCTGAGATCTGAACACCATGAACAGTAACGAAGTGTCCTCCACACACAAAACTTGCAGAACAGTGCCAGTGGTAAGTCACTATGGGAAATTCTTTTCAGCTTAGACTTAAACCTATCTTAACATGTATTATGATTGAAGCTAGGGATGTGAAAATTCAAATTCAATTTTTTAGCTACAAATCCATCGAATGTGAATGCGAATAGTTTTAGTAAACACAGGGCTAAGAACATCTGATAAACCTCGATAAACCCATTTGTGCATGTATTTTTTCAACACAAATGCATGATGCTTAACCAGGCAAAGAAGACATCTCAACTAGTAGTGTAGAACTGTTCGTGTTTACTACTGTTTTGTTTTACACTTCTTTTCTTACCACATTCGGCCATTTTCATTATTTATTGATGTAAAGTGGAAGTATAAAGTTAACAAAATTCACCATTAAATTCAGATGAACATTAGAGCTGTCTCTAAAAGATGACATGCAGGCCGGAAATCAACCTGTGTGTCATGCACCCTTCAGTCTCTCCGGACTCCAATTCCCAGAATCCTTTAGTTTGTTACCTGACTGATCATGTGACTCCCGTTCCCAATCACCGGAGTTCTGATTGTATTCACCTGGTCCGGAGAGACTTTAATCCAGTCTTTCAACCCGTTCAGTGTCTAGCTTTGCCTCGCAGCCCTCAGCGCAGTACCCATGTTTATCGTTATCAGTCTGTCTGAGCCGGTTCCGTTTTCTGATCCTGCCTTTCGTTTCATCCTGTGTTTATTCTACTGGTTTTTGATCTTTGCCTGTTTATCGACTCCGTCTCTGGGTTGTCCATTCTGGTACTGTCTCTCCTGCCTGTTACTGATCTGGATTGTTTGACTCTGTTTAACGCATCTGTCCCAATAAAGAGCTGTGTTTATATCTGCATGTGCTTTGCTCTGTCCAGTCCTGACGGTATGAATGGTTCTGTTTTAAATACCGGTGGCGATTTCAAATCCGCATTCGAGGAAAACAGGCCCTAAAACATCCGTCGAATTTGAATCTGCTAAAAATAGTCGAAGTTCGTATGTCATCAAATTTGAACTGTCACATCCCTACTTGAGGCTCTGTAATGTGTACTTTAATTTACATTACTTATTAACCTTTTTTTTATATTAGCCATGCATTAACAAATGCAAACTTGATAATCTAGCAGCGACTGTGGATCATTTTCAAAGCACCAAGCAAAAGTGATTTTTAAAAACCATTTTCATGATGTATGATATTTACATCACATTACTGACAGTCAAATCTTAGTAGCAGAAGAGTCTTAAATGTCTATTTTAACTCCTGTACTTAGCAGTGATTTAAAGTAAAATTTGCATGCCATCTAATTAAACAGGATATCTGGACTACTCCATATTGATCAGACTTGTTTAAGCACTGATGATATCCATGGTATGCTGAGAAGTATATTGTGACAAAATGTATCATATTTAGTTAAAATAATCATACTATTATTAAATATGTGAGAAAAAAATTCACAAAAAGTTTCTGGCAGCTTAGCTTTTTCACACAACGGTGTGAACCACCAATTCAGCACACTTTTTGTCTAACCAGACATATTACACCCTCACTGATTGCAATCAGTTAAACTCTCAGGCCAATACTGGTCCTGCATGTAGTGTTCCAGGGAGGAAGTGGACTCTGCTATGGACTTGGAGTTCTGGATACGGTCCTGTAAAAGTCTTTCCCACTGCTCTTCCACCAGCTTGTATAGGTCCAGAGCAGCAAGAGCATCTTCTACAGAACAGTGACCAGCTCTGCTAACCTGAATGGAAGAGAAACATCAGATGTCAATCACAAGCCGTTTTAAAATTTCAGCATATCAAATCCTCCAGAAACACTGCTCTTAGTCCATGTGTCCAGATACCTCCTTTTTTGAAAATACAGAACTAAAACATACCTGTATGCTCCTGGTGAGAAGCTTACTGGCCAGCTTCTTCAGTGAGACACACCTTCTAGCAGCACCATACAGTTGGCATAGCAGATTCATGCGGGAAGTATCTCTAATCATGCAGCGTGGGATGGTGATGTTCAGAGCCTTGAAGTCATTATGCAAATCATGGCCTACTATTACCTTTCCTTGAAGGATGCAAAGAATCTGAAGGAGGAAAAAAATAGTAATTTTTAAATCAAATTTAGAGAAGCAATTAGACAAAGATTTGCCCCAAGGGTAGAACATATAGACTGCTACAATATCCATAGCTCATTAATCAGTAAATACATACAAATACAGTGTAGCATAGGGGCAAATTTCATCATCCATTCCAAAGGTTCCCCAATTCCTGCCACTTGGGATCAATGCCTAGTTCTCCTTGTTTTCTTAGCCAATTGATTTGAGCAAAAAGGGAATTCAAATCATTTACCAAAGGGAGAGGTGAAAATCCACCAAAGTGTTCAAAATTTGGACCAGCTAATGATAGGGGACCTGCCACTGTAGTTTTTGTATGGTTCCTCTCACCTCTTTCCTTGCTTGCTTGAAAGGCAGTGCTTGCTTTAAGTGCTCCTTCCTAATACCACTCCATTGCGTCCTATAGTTTGTAACAGGTTGCTGAGGCAGTATATACTTATCATAAATTACAGTTCCAGAGTAATTTAATATACTACAGCGAGCTAATTCACTACACCGTCCATTTGGACCAGTGCCCACCATTTCACAGTCCATAGCCACCACCACAGAGGGGTGAGTTCCTATGCAAGGCGAGCTCCGGCCACTGGTGGGCGGACTGGTCTCTGATGAAAAGCCACTGTCATTGTCCCAGCTGTCACAGAGTGAGGAAGCAGTGCTGCCTGGATCAGGGGGTGGAGTTATTTTGGTCCTTTTGTTTTTCTCATGTTGAGAGTTGTCTACTGAAAGATCTGAAGGAGGTCCATGCCTACTGTTAGAAGTGTCAGGTCTCACACTGCTGCTCTTGACCTGCATGTTTTCACTGGACTTTCTTTTCCTGGGTTTTTCAGGTTCCCTGCACATTTGTCTGCATTCGACACTGGTCTCCTTAGACTTTTTGTTTTGGATCGGTTTCCTCCACTTAGTTGATTCGATGTTGAGTGGTCCCCAGATATTTTGGGCAACCCCACCATTATTCAGAGGATTTGGAGTAGACATTTCTGCAACATGAGAAGCTACATCTGTAATAAAGGAAAATATGGTGAAACACTATAATGAGGTTGGACATCCTTATGAACATAAGCTGATCTCTGTATTGCTAAGGCAGTATGGAGATATGTTCAGCTGTAGATACTGAGATGTTATGTAACTAGTAAATTAAGACAAGTGTGATAAAAATAGACAGGCAGATAGACACATGAAACCTTCCACATTAAGTGCAATTACAGAGATTTAATAGGGCTCAACAGGTTCAACACAAACATGTGGAAATGAGCTGCAATGGCTGATTTCACAGCTACTGTTAGCTAGCAGTTTCACCCATATATCAGCTGATCTGCAGATATTCTTACTTTAAAAAAAGAACAAACTACAGACACGTAAACATTTAGCAAACAGAAACACAACACATGTAGACCAGACGTCACAAAATTCAATATAATCGCTAAATTGTCCGAAAGCTCACCCCAACAGCAGCCACGTGTTCCCGCTGATACAGACGAGCTGAAAGAACATGTCCGGGCAAGCTCTCCATCCTTCAATATTATTGGTCGAATCGGAGCCCGCATCGTGCTCTGATTGGCTGCAACATTCAGCGTCATTTCGCACCAATCGCTATTAAATACACCAGAATGTTTCGAATTTGAACTGAATTAACCATTTCACACACACACACACACACACACACACACACACACACACACACACACACACACACACACACACAACAATATAGCAAATCTGAGAAAAAACAACTGTTCGCGCATGCGCACAGTGCTGCTCAGTATATATCCGATGGTAACACAACTCGACAGAACACTGGGCCTGCAGATCGGCAACTTTGCAGATTAGTAATTTGTATGTTGTGGACTTAATGTTGCTTTAGTCACAGTTCCAAAGGTGCTCAGTACGAAGATTAAAATAACTGATTCAGTTCGTTAACTGAGCGTTCATTTGTCTGTGCGCTTTTTCATTGTGAAAAGAGGTCATATGACTTAAGGTCAAACTCATACAGATGTCACAACAATAATTCCATACCATCTATTCATCATGCATCATTGTCTGAAATGGAATCAGAACTGGTTAAATGTGGCAAAAGACATTTGGCAGTGATGAATTGATGAATGTGCTCTAGTCCTTCATGTGAACCTTCGCTGATCCACCCACTCTTGCTGATCAGTCAGAGTCTGCATGCAGCTTGAGCATGTACATCAGGACCAAACCAATTAACACACTCTGCAAGGCCCTTTACCTTAATAAGAGTTAATTTATTGTTTTCTACATTTAGCATCTCGACAATTCATCACATAATAATGAGACCAATAAAGTTAGATAGGTTGTTACTGCAGTTTGTATGGACGGTCTGATCCTGAGTTTTTACACGAACTGCCTGCAAAGTGTATCTCAGGTTCCTAAGAGTTAATACTGTGTCAAGTGTTTATTGTTCCCACTCACAGACTTCAAACTTATGGTCTCATACTGGATTCTGCACTTTTGGACTGAATGATGTTCATATTTTTGATGTGTTTTATTACATATTATATATATGTGTGTGTGTGTGTGTGTATATACATATATATATATATATATATATATATATATAGTATATATATATATATATATATATATATATTTGTGTGTGTGTGTGTCTTTATAAGAAACTATCAACAGACTTTAATATTTCTTTTTCTGCTCCTTTGTTCTGTTCTTTAAACTTTCAGGCTTTCATGAATTTGGTTGTAAACACCCTTGGTTAGTTGTAAATAAGGTAAAACAATATGTGTATAATGTTCAGATTTACTGATACATACTAAAGAAGTCCAACAGGGGGAGTAGTCAGCATGGTCAAACATTATAATATTCATAGTCTTTTTGTCAGTTATCACATCAGATATGAGATGTTGCTGTAAATCTTGTGGTTGTCAGAATCGAATAATCCATGTTGATTCCCTGCTCTGTCATCCCAGCTTAGTATAAAATTAGTGTTTATCCCGTCTATGATTACTTGCAGGCTTTTATGAGTGTAGATCAGTACACATCATGTTTTTACATTGCTTTCATGAAATTCATTCCTTAAATCAGATATACACCCTGTGCCGACTAAGTTATCGTACTCATGTATTCTGCATGTGTCAGAAACCAGTGCTCATTTACTGAACAGGAGAGGGTGTGTGGAAGCATGGTGGCCTACTATAGCAGGCCCATCGTTGGATTGTAAGATACAATCTACAGTTCTCTTCTAGAAGGTTGCATCATCTGTAAAGTGATTTGCAACATAACTATATAACAATAACAATGCTTTTCTTAACAACATTGGAAGTGGCTACACCAATTGCTGTGCAAAAGCGTCTTGTAGGACCTGCACCATTATATTACAACCTTTATGTGAAACGAAACTGCATTAACAAGCTTTTGAAACACACGACAGAAAAGGAAAGAAACACTATGTTGAGGCGCGTTAGAAACAGGAACAGACAGGGTGGGCTGAAGGCCTGCTTTGTCTTTCTCAGAAGAAAAGGCTCTGCAGATGAAGAGAACAATATGGATCCACACCCGGTGCTCACTGCCCGGAAGTCTATGTTTATTTCTCATCAGGAAATGATTATGTCCTTTTAAAGCAACCAACAGTTGTTAAGTTACCATGGCCACAATAAATCAAAATGTGAGATCCTTTGCTTATTTTACTGTTTAAAACCTGGAGGAAGGTTATATTATGAGCCTATGGCCCTTTAGCCACTTTAATATTCAGCTTTTAACTGTCATTCCTTCTTTGTGAGAAACATGTGTTAGCCTGGGAATGGTAGTTTATTTATGTACACTGTATCTTCTGTTTATTACAGCTTTCAGTCTATTAATTTTCAAAAAATAAATTGTTTATAATATTGTTTTTAACAGAATCATAACATATGGAAATTCTGCAATGGTGGCAGACATAACTAAAAATACAAGCCTGGGTCATAAATGACCCTTTTGTGTGAAGGGTTAAAACACTATTCAGCTTCCCAATGTCATGATAAAATAAAGTCACACCTTCCACCCTACACCCATTCACACAAGGTTGGTCCTCACTGGTACCTGGTGGCTGGTTCAGGAGATGGCGGCTTCATCACACAGTAGGTTGATGTAATTTCAATTAAATCTTACATTTTCAATATTAATTTCCTGTATTTATTCTAATTACCTTATTAATTTCTATTTTCATTCCTATTTAACATTTTTATTTATTCTAAATGACTTTTTAATGTAAATTTCACTATCGACATTATCTTATTTTTCCTTCTAACAGTACAGAATTTAACTGGCATAAAATTCTTGGCAACTAATTTTACAACAGATTTAGCATGCCAAAGAAACAGGCTGCCACTGCACTGTGCATACATGAACTTTGATCAGCAAACCACTCAATCAGATTTGCTTCCATCCATTTAAGCACAGAACTTTGGCCTAGAGTCTCTCCATGACAGAAGCTTTATTGTAAAGATTTCAGTGAATTGTTCCCTTCACTAGCTCTGTTGTTTCATTGCATGATTGCTGTTTTGCATATGTGTAGCAGTTAATCCAGGATTGTTTGTGATTAATCTGTTCAGGTCATGGGTTATAGAAGTGCAATTTACAAATTTAGCTAATCTATTCTGCATCTGAGGAGTTCTTTCATAGCACCTTACCATTAATGTGTATAAATGATCATAACATCAGTGGCTTGTGGTTTATGTAGGTGTAGTCAATGCAAGAATGGATCAGCATGGGATTGGTAGCAAAAGTCATGTCAAAGTGACACCGTGGCACGTTACTGACCTCAGCTGAATAAACGGAACATTTTCCCAGTACTGCAGGACCACATTACACATGCATAAGACTGTGTGTATATTAATTTAAAAGATGATACTTCTGTAAAATACTGCAGTGCAATTTAAAAATCACTGCAAACATGTATCATCTGTCAACTTAGAAACTGAAATGTGTTTGGCTCTGTAACAAGTTATTCCAGGATTCTGAAAGTGTATGGGAATGATTTAGCAACACAGATCCCTTGCAAATGTTATTTTATTATGAAGCACAACTATAATACACGAAGCTGAAGCCAGTTTTAACCACCTATGAATGAAATAAACTTCCCCCATTTAACACTATTCAGAATTCAACCTCCAGCGATTCTGCGCATGCGTAAACGTTCAAAGTGGGCGTGTCATAGTCAAGGTGAAGCTCGTGTGTGTCCGGTCACAAGCACAAAGCCATGTTAGAGGAGCAGTTCTCAACCAGCCCACCATGGTAATAAAGCTTCAACGCTATCTCTGCCTTGAAAGTGATGCACCAAGATGCTAGTATACTGTGCCTAATCACGTGACCTTCCTGTTTCATTTGTTCCACAACTCTCAGATTCTGCTGACCTCTTCAGTAATCTCCTTGCTCTTTTGTTTTCCCCCGCGTCTTTGAAACAGAACCAGAACATCTATCTGATCCTGGTGTCATCAATTCGCTTCCCTGTGTCCTTACTGTCCCATGGTTATTAGAAATAAACCCGTTAAAGCATCTTCCTCCGTGGAACCCGTCTATGGTCTCTATGTAAAGCACAGGTAGATCTCCTTCTCCCCATCTCACGGTGCTGGATTACACGGAAGTGCGAAGCTGCAACGCAGGGTCGCTGACCTGACTTCTTCAGAGCAGCTTGGTCTCCAGGCTCATAGAAAACGCTCCTTCCATCCAGCTCGTTTCACGTTATTTCGTTTCCCACCCGTACTCCCACAAACCCCGCCCCGCCCGTCGCGATTGGCTAAATCGCTGGTAGTGTGTTTTTATTGTGATTTAAGGTGTTTTTTTGTGCTGTTAAATAAACAACAACACGCGACGTATTAATAGCACGCAACGATAATTAAAGTAACGACAAGTCCCGAGATCACGTTACTAAGCATCCCGTCTGCCCATAATTGTACCCCTGCGCGACGATTGCCATTACTAGTATTTAGACTTCACACTAGGATTGGCCGGCAGAAACGCCATCCTGCGCTGTGATTGATCGCATTTCAGCCCTACGTTGAGACAGAGAAATTATAGCTTCTGATGAAAATAAAAATAAATAATTTGTATTAATTTTTATAAGACTTAAACTAAATATAAGTATAATGATATAAGTACTGTTCAATATAATAAATATTTCAAATAATTAATATACCAACAATGGACTGACAGTACTATTTAATAGTTAACTTTGTCGATTCTACGAGCCGTAATCCATGCGCAGAAGGCGGACTTGAAGGAAGATAGGTGATATAAACATACCTCCAAATCCCTCATTCCGTCCCTCCCGCCCCCTTCACTGTTTCCATTCTTTCAGACGGATCCGACCCAGCTTCCCAGCCTGCGTTTTCCATCGGACTGTGGAGTAGTAATGGCAAAGTGGTGCTTCACCAGGATTTGTCCTCTAAGAGGAACAAACTTGTCCTGGTGGGTGCTGGATCTCATCGTAAGCCTCCTGAACAGAGAGCAGCATGTCAGCAGGTCGCAGGTCCGAAGAGTGTATCCCCCCAGGTGAGCAACTTCATCCAGGGCTTAGCTCATCTTTAATGATGGTTTCAGTGATGTCAGTTGTTGTTCATGTGTAATGTTTACCACTTCAAATGCATGGCTTATATTTCATAAAATCATTAAAATCACAAAATGATTGAAGTTTTTCAAAAAGGTGGGCTGATCCTTGAAGTGGTATGCTGTTTATTGCCTACTGTGCAAAAATGGCTAAAAAGCTGACACAAGTATGAAACTGGAAACCCATTATCCTGGATACATTACAGTGAAGGGACTGTAGTTGCAGGCTGAAATCGATTGGTTGGAGATTCATATGGAATGATCCAGATCGTCCTCGGCAGCCATATGTCTCCGATGCAAATTCCTCTAATGCTGGAGGACTCCATGTTGCACCAATGCCGTTAAAAACACACATCTCAAATCACCTTATGATTTGATTTGTACAGCCATACGGCCTGTGATTGGATGCTTTTCATCTTTTGATTTTCACCAAACAGGCGAATATTAAACACATTGTTTTTGCATGAATGAATTTCTGTGCATACTGGTAATGTGCATCATATGAGTCATATGCAGCCTAAACACGCCCTTTCATCAAGCCCCCTTTGGCTCACCTTGTTTTTAAACCAGCACCTTCCTCTGTTCCCCAACAGTGCGGAATATCCTGATTTACGAAAACACAACAACTGCATGGCCAGTCACCTGACACCTACTATATATGCTAAGTTATGTGATAAAGCCACTCCAAATGGATACAATACTGATGAAGCCATTCAGATTGGTGGACAACCCAGGGCACCCTTCATTAAGACCTGGGATGGGTGTGGCAGGAGATGAGGAATCTTTATGAGGTTGGGAGGTCTTTTCGATCACTAAACCAAGCATTTGATTGCAGCTTGAAGTCCAGCAGATTTCAGATATTTTAATGATGTTTTCAACCTGGGATAGACACACCCAGTGGTGAAATACCAGTGGTGGTCCAAACCAACAGAAACTGTATTTACTGATTTGTGAAAGGTGAAAATATAGTTACTGCCAGGCAACAACACTGTATGTCCAAATATGTGGTTTTGCAAGAGAACGAAAAAGAGAACCCTAATTTTGGGGTGTTTCGTTTGGTCCATTCACTGGGAAACAGGGCTTTCAGACTAGGGCTGCACATTATATTGTTTCAGCATGTGCACTAATCACATCGCAGGATGCTCAATGTTATGTAACACAGATTAAATCATACACTTATTGCAACAACATGCCTGACACATGAAGGAAAACATTATATACAATGTGAAAAAAATATACTTTGAAACAATTTGGACACTTTGAGTGCCATCGTACAGATCTAAGAGAGCAAAATTGGCTATGCTCTCTCCTCACTTCACGCCCAGTGCATGATTGGCTTTTTCACTGCTGTTTCAGGGCTATGGAGCCGGTGCTTTCCTGAGTGTTGACTGTCCAGCAGCACTGCAGTTGTAGGAGTTTCAGGCCATGGCTGGTTTCACATGTATCAGAGGAGGCATGTGCTTGTCTTCATCCTCCCAGTGTCAGGGAGACATATGTGAAAGGGGAGAGTCTTAATGAAGGTAATTAGCACTTCCTAAACTGGGGGAAAATTGAGATGAATTTATTTAAATTTGAAATCAGTGACTATTTTAGTTACATCTACTTGAGGTGAATTGTCTCTGGCCAATATAATTTATTTTATTCCAATCTTCAATACACAGAGGGCATTATTAATATCATGGGCCATATATGACAGAACAATAAAATATTGCAATGTCGTTTTTTTCCAATGTTGTGAAACTCTATTTCGACATGCAATTCAGGGCCTAACTGGATTTCTAGTAATTGTCGCATCAATAGGCATCTGTAGTAAATATGTAGTAGGAATCAGTTGATTTTATTTCCTTGCAGGTGTTTGGTGACATGGCTACCTTTGTCGTTAATAAATTTGCTTAATCAATTGTTAATGACATTCACACAATGTGAAGCAGTGCTTTTATGTTAGGAACTGTACAGGTTTGTCCTGAGCCCAGTGGTCTAAGGCCCGATCAGGTCAACACTTCATTCTTCTGTGTGTTATCTCATACAAGAACATGGGAGCGTCATAGTTCCATATAAAATGACAATTGACTTGATTTCTTTGCAGGTATTTGCTGATATTTTCGACCCTGTCATCATGGAGAGACACAATGGTTATGACCCACGCACTATGAAACATCCCACCGACCTCGATGCCAGTAAGGTAGCTGGAACTGTAACCGTCATTCACACTGCTCGCTCAGTAAAAAATACAAGATCCAATTCTTAACCCAGACTTAGATATATGCCATTTAATAAACATTAACTGCCATTAAATGACAAAGTACATTCTTTGCAGGCTGTGTTCTGTCTCTCAGATATCGCCACAATTTGATGACAGAGTGTACTGTCTCACGAACTGGACGTCTTATATCCAAGCCTGAATCGCCGCCACCAGCTCCGTACCACGAGCTGGTTTCGCAGAGAGGTGGAACGGTTGTGTTGTGCCTGGCATCGCCGTGACAGACCTGGCAGGTAAATACCAGCCGACAGACATGACTGAAGATGAGCAGCAAAGGCTTATTATGTGTAACTGGTATAAATAAACAGCATAAATTAATGGTATGGCGTGATGGGAACATTTTTCTGAAATAAGTAATAGAGTACTACTAATTATGTATTCAAATTTTTTACTATATATTGTAGGGCTGGGTATGTGGTAAAAAAACATATCCCAATATATTTGAGCTGAATAACGATATATGATCCAACATATGATCTGAAACAGTTAGGTCACCTCATGAAATTTCCCCATCTATTTCACTCTAAGCATACTGAAATTAAATTTGATAATTAATTTTTATTTCATAATTCTTCTCTATGCACATTTTATACAAGTCCCTTCCATACTGAATGTATGTAGAGAGCATGAATGTGTACTATTAGGTATGAGGGAGGAGGAGCTGAGAGCAGGGCAGAGCAGAGTGAGGGAGCAGAAAACTTCAAGATTGAAAACAGAATATTATCTTAAAAACCTTAAAATAAATGCCTCAGCCCATATCTTGCTTTTTTGTTTATGTCCCAACATAGAAATAAATATATTGATATATCACGTGCAGCCCTGCTTATTGTATACTGACAGTTTCAGTTTAGCTTTTGTTATTGCCAAAAAGCAAACTACTAATGGAATGAATTTACTTGAATTACAAAGAATATAAAGAATTAATTCAAATACACAATACAGCCACTAATAAACATTTTTTTTTAACATTGCTTACATGAAGCATCATACAGCACTGAAAGTGCACTCCCAACAACTAACGCAGCCAAACCTTCCCTATTCCATGTTCCATATTCATATTGGATCAATACAAGTACAGCCATCAATGCACTGAAGTAAGCAAATTCTAACACAATCCAAGTACAATGGCATTCCATGTTTTCAAAGCAGTCTAACTGACATCTTGACATCAAACCAATTATAAATGTTGTACTATAAAGGACCTCAGCGTGTCTAGGACACCTCTAGAGGTACCTGTATTTGATGCTATCATCACTTGGGTACAGATGTTGTATCTGCACATTCAGTCTTAATCGCAGTGCTACAGTACTGCTTTCACATATTAATGACTATCATCAAAGTACGAGTTGAGCCTGCCGTGTCAAATAGAATTAAACCCATTCTGTGTATGATTATCTCTTGTTTCCATAGTGATATGACTTCTCTCTCTGTTTGGTCCCACAGGATCATTTCCTGTTTGATAAGCCAGTCTCACCTCTTCTGACATGCGCAGGAATGGCTCGAGATTGGTCTCGACAAGAGGCATCTGGTAATAATAATGTATCTATAAATATTAAGATACAATATTTCTATGTGCTCTGTCTTGGTATGGCTTTTCCAATAGTGTGGAGCTCATAGTGAGGAGAAAAGCATGCTTGTTTCTGCCGAAGCTGCTTGGGACCTCCTCGAAGGACCTCTTCAGGCCCCGAGGCTCACTGCAGCCACTGCCTCTGTTGCCCCATCCAGATCGATCACTCACAGTCCTGGGACAGCAAACCCTCCTCCATGCCAATCCTTCTGTATGGCTTTCTGCTTGCCAGGGCAGCCTCTCTTCAGCTTCCCTGGCCTTCAGCGTGTAAATTACCATGATTAAATATCAGATAGCTTCAGCAGGTAGGAGGCATTACCAGAGTACTGCAGAGACTCAGAACTATAAAAAGATCAACTACACTATAAAAATTCAAGTGGGTCAGCATTGGAAAACACAGCATTGGTTTGACTCAGTTGGTTTTGTTAAACCTGACTTTGGGTCAAGCATTTAACAGAGTCCAAATTTGGGTTATGTTTGATTATAATTGCATTGCAAACCACTTGATACTATAGTAATCACCCAGCAATGCCATAGCAACAACTTGAGAATACCATAGCAGCTGCAGTGCATCTGAAAATTATTCATATTGCTTCTCTTTTTCCACATTTTATGTTACAGCCTTATTCCAAAACGGAGTCAATTTATTTTGTCACTAAAAATTCCACACACAGCACCACATAATGACAAATTGAAAACGTTTGTTTAAAACTTTTGTAAATGTATTAAAAAGAAAACACAAAAATATAACATGTACATAAGTATTCACAGCCTTTGCTCAATACTTTTGAAGAACCTTTGCTAGCAATTACAGACTCAAGTATTTTTGAGTATGATGCTACAAGCTTAGTACACCTGTATTGGTAGACCTCTCATTCTTCTTTGCAGAACCTCTCAAGCTCCATCAGATTGGATGATTGGATTGGCTCTGCCTGGGACACTCAAGGACATTCACAGAGTTTTCTGAAGTTACTCATTTGTTATTTTGGTAGTGTGACCAGATTATTTGTTTCTCACATGGTCATGTCCTTCATGACAGTCCTCAGTGCCTTTACAAACTCCTCACAGGCTGTCATGTGCCTTTACTGAGCAGTGAAGCTTCCTGGCCACTTCAATTACACCTGATTGGTGGGTGCTGCAGAAATGGTTGTCTTTCTGGGAATGTTCTCTCCAGAGCAACTTTGAGCTTCCAGAGTGACCATTGGGCCCATCCGCCATTGTCCTCAGTTTGGCCGATGACCAGCTCTAGGAAGAGTCCTGAGATTCCAAAATTCTTCTAAACATTTAATGATGGAGGCCACTGTGCTCATTGGGACTTTCAATGAGCAGAAATCTTTCTGGAACCCTTTACCTAGATCTGTGTCTCAATACTATCCTGTCTCAGAGGTCTACAAACAGTTCCTAGAGTAATTCCTCTGCTTGGTTTCAGTTTCCAACATGAAGTGTCTACTATGGGACCTTATATAAACAGGTGTGTGCCTTTCCAAATCATGTACAATCAACTGAATTTACCACAGGTGTCCAATCAAGCTGTAGAAACATCTGAAGGATGATCAGTGGAAAACAAGATGCACCTGAGCTCAATTTTGAGTGTCATGGCAAAGGTTGGGAATACTATGTATATTATATTTGTGTTTATAAAAATAATTAACTATTTTGAAATAACAACATTACAAAATGTGTGCTGTGTGAATATTTTCCTGATGCTCTGTATCTAGCAACACCATAGAACAATCTAGGCAACCACTTAAAGCAAAACCATAGCAACTACCTGTGATCCTATAGCAACTGCTTAGCAACCACCATTTGTAACAGCTTAGCACCCAGAGAGCAACACCAGTTGGCTGCTATGGTGTATCATGTAATTTTAGTGTCTAATATAATAAAATGAGCGTGCATATAGCCAGCTTTGAACAACAATTGTTGTGCTATAAGTATTTTTATAAGCTCTTAATGGTCAACAGTCTTAGTGAAGTATGTAGAATATTTATTGCCTAGTCCATTATAAATGACAAATTGATAAATAAAAATCTACAGTTGTTGCCTCAGTAAAAATATCTTAAAGAACCCTACACTGAAAGGGAACCATAAGAACCAGACATTCATGCCCATTACTTTACGTATGTTGAGTGAAAGTTAGTTGTTGCTATCTGTCGGACATTGAACATATTTCTTTAGTAGCCTTGGGCATATTTTTAGCTGTAGACATTAACCGCTGTGCTGTTCACTGTGTAGTTGTGTGTAACACTTCTAAATGTTCTAGGCACAATAATGAGAAAAACGCCTTGTGGCTAATGAGGAGGACCACACTCGGTGATTCCATGGAGAAGGGGGCAACATGAAGAGGGTCTTTGAGCTGCTTGCAGGGGCCTCTATGAGGTGAGGCTCACCCTGCCTGTCTGGCTCCCTGGCAGCTCTCTAAAGCAACACAAGCTTCTCATTATTTATTAAACAGAGTCTGACGGTCAGTGCACAGTGTTTAATGCAGCCAGAGCAATGGCCTTTGTGGACATGTGCAGTTATTGTAAACAAAGTGTCTTCTGTAAAAATCAGTGTATTTGTGTGTGTGTGTGAGAGAGAGAGAGAGAGAGAGAGAGAGAGAGAGAGAGAGAGAGAGAGAGAGAGAGAGAGAGAGAGAGAGAGAGAGAGAGAGAGAGAGAGAGAGAGAGAGAGAGAGAGAGAGAGAGAGGTGAGAGAGAGAGAGAGAGAGAGAGAGAGAGAGAGAGAGAGAGAGAGAGAGAGAGAGAGCCTGTATGTCTGAAATTTAGGACTCTCTTGAAGGTTAGGACACCTTTGAAGGTCAGGACTGTCTTTTTTAGTAGCAATATGCTTTTTTTTTTTTTTATTTTTTTTTTTTAATTGAGTTCTGCATAACACATGATATATATAAAGAACAAACAATGTCTCCATTTTTGCTTTAACCCAAAATACCCACATACCAATACAATACATCAACATTCACAGAAAAACAAACAAAACAAACAAAAAAACTAGATAGGCAATATTTAAGCAAAATATGGAGGACGCTAAAAAAAAACAAAAAAGAGTCCCATTTATGAAAAAAATTAGCAGTGTTTCCTTTAAGTGTAAATCTTATTTTCTCTAATCTGAGGTAATATATAACATCTTGAGCCAGTATGAGATTGAGGGCGGGTCTGTGATTTCCACAGTAAAAGGATACGCATCGCCTTGCTAAAGTAGATGTGAACAGGATGATATCAGACTGGTTCTTTTAGTTTGCACTTTAGAAGATAACAATGTGATGTTCTTAAATGGTGGACAGTCAATCAACAGATCACACCAGAAAGGCCAGAAAAACACAATTATATAAAAAAAAATTTTGGACTCCCAAATTCTCTGATTCTTCAAACAGCCTTGGGCTTCTTTAAGTAGAGTGAAGTGAAAAGCCAGCTCTTTCCTCCAAACAGGGTAACTTTAGTAAGAGGACTTCCAGCTTGCAATTTCCTGTCAGAAATTACACCAAAAAATAGGTTAAGGAGAGCTCAAGGCAAAGTCTGGAAGACTGCAGGAAGGTTTAGCTAATGTAGGAGGGATGATCCATCTTTGTACTGTACAGCATTGTTTGATCTGCCTCACTCAGCAGAAAGGTACTTATCTGCAGTCCTCAACATATAGAAAATACCTGATGTAAAGGACCCTCTTGTAATCTATTAAGGATGTGGGTGGACTCATTGAGTTTACATTTGTGTGGCGTCAGTGGTACATGAAATGTTGCACTAGTAGTTGGAAAAATTGATTCCAGTGCATAATTCTGGAAGCAGCTACGACCCACTCAGTGAGGAAAGAGATCGGCTTCTGAAACAGGAAAAGTGATCAATTACATACCTTAAAATCTACTCTGAACTTATTCAATAAGAACAAGATTAAGCTTATGTAGCTTTTTAATATTTTGCTCATTTTCACTTGCAAAATGCACTTAAACCTGCCTAAAGCTTTGAATAATATTGGACCTTTACATGTGTACATGTATTATCCATTACCTGACCTTGTGTACCAGATTATGTACAGCATAGCAGATAGTGTTTCTTTTCTTTCATTTAAAAATATGTATATGCCTGTACCGCTTAGCATACAGTTGATGGATGGATGGATGGATTGGCGGATGGATTGATTTGGATGGATTGATGGATGGATTATTTTGGATGGATTGATGGATGGATTGATGGATGGATGGATGGATGGATGGATGGATGGATGGATATTGCCTTTGCTTAGCAGTCCTTCATGCAGTTTATCACATTCATTTGCAATTTACAAATGATCAACACACCTTCCCATTGTCCTTCTCAACTGTGTTGGCTCAGTAAGAGTAATGCTTGTCATACTGTGCTCAGGTTGAAAAGCTGATTCAGGAGAAAGGCTGGGAGTTCATGTGGAATGAGCGACTGGGTTACATCCTCACCTGCCCCTCCAACCTGGGTACAGGACTGCGTGCTGGTGTCCATATTAAGCTTCCCCGCCTCAGCAAGGTATTGTCTAACATAGAGTGACAACATACACAACAAATAGGAGGCATTTGTAACAATCGCAAGAAAAAATGTTGTGTTTTTTGCAATCAGCTGCATATATATATATATATCTATATATCTACCTACTATATATATATATATATATATATATATATATATATGTTATATATATATATATATATATATATATATATATATAGTGCTTATGGTTGTCATGTAATTTAAAAATGTGTACTTCTGCTGTAGGACCGCTTCCCCAAAGATCCTTGATAATCTATGTTTCAGAAAAGAGTGTTAATTGAGGAGTGGACACAGCAGCAGTGGCACCTTGACATCTCCAATCTGACAGGCTTGGCCAATCAGAGGTAAATTGGATAGTATGTCCAGGAAGGTTGCTGCCACATGTTCATGTAGAAACAGAAAAGGATGTATAATACAGAAAAGTCCTGATAACTTCTGATAAGTATGTTAATTTATACACTCAATATGCATTACCATAAATTACTGCATCAGTGCAGTGTGCCATGGAGGCAGTAAGCTTGTCTGTATTACTGGATCAGTTGTTTCTTCCTCTTGACTAATCCATCACAGAGAATCAGGTCTGGAGAGCTGGCTGGCCAGTCAAGCACAGAAATATGATGGTCAGCAAACCATTTGGTAGTAGTTTTGGCACGTGTCCTGCTGAGTCCTCCTGGAAAAGTAAATCGGAAGTCTGTCAGCAGATGGAAGCATGAAGTGTTCTGCAATATTCTGGTAGATGCTGTGTTAACTCTGCATTTGATAAGACACAGTGGACCAACACCAGCAGCTCCACCTTGCAGAAGTTCTTCAAAGTTCTTGAATTGCTTTTTATAATCCCCTCAAACCTGTGGTCATCCCTGTTGCTTGTGCACCTTTTCCAACCATATTTTCCCCTTCCAGACAACTTTCCATTTTTATGCTTTGATATAAACTGAGAACAGCAAGCCTTCTAGGTTTATCCTCTTATATGAAAAGGCTTTAAATGCTTTAAACACTTCATCTTATCTCAATATTTTATTCTATTTAAAGTGTTTTTTTCAGTGCGCTACAAGTCCCAACCATAACCATGATGGTCTCATAACAGCATATTTATCTCACCTATAATATATTTCTCACCCTAAGGAAACTTATAATGTGTTGTAATTTTGTGTCCAGTTGGTTCAGACAGTCATTGATGGAGTGAACTTTGATTGAGTGTGAGAAGAGGCTGGAGAAAGGCCACACATTAAGATCTCCTGCTCCAATTAGCCAGTTTGGCAGACTGAGATGAAGAACATCCCCTCCCCTCTTCTCATTACATCATACTGAAATGATGATGCTCTAAACTCCATCCCATACAGCATGCCTTTTGTGTGTTGTGTCTTTCAAGCTCCACTCCTACTGTACAAGCGGAGTGAATGTACTGAACTTTATGATTGTGTTCATATGGCATTACTGTTCTGTCACATACTATTGTCATTTAAATTGAATGTGTTGCAATAAAAGGATTATAACCATTGGAAACAGAGAATCATTTGATTTTTAATGTTGTGTACTAAACAGTATAAAGTGTAAAGGATCTTCAGGAACATTTAACCAAAAATCAGTTGTCACGTCAAGCTGTGTTTGGCAGTTCAAATATTTGTTTCACAATGTCATAATGAATAAAATAACACAAATGCTCCTGAATGACTTGAATTACAGTGTGTCAGCTGCAACTCTGTGTAGCTCTTTGCAGTCGTTTATTATGGCATACCAGAGTCTTAATTTTTAAGTCTTGCTGCCATTTTTCAAATGATTTTTGTGCAGTTGAGTCCTGATGGTTTATATGGGATGCATTCAGACCAGCAGAATTCTGTCTGAATTAGTTGCTAACCCCAAAATGGCCACAAGTAAAGATTCTAAGCAGCCTTGGAATTTTGACTGTTCATGAGGAAAATCTTTCCTCCTTTGCCATTTTGGAGATACAAGATTGCATGTGAACGATGATGACGTCACCAACAACAGCAGTTGTTGACATGTGACATAGATGAAATGTTTTTTCTTTTTAGGTTAAACACCTTGTTTGTGGTAACCAGAGTAAAGGCTGTTGTGTAATTAGATTAACATAGGCCTCAGTGAGAGCTGGTGACCCCTCATTAAGACCACGAAATGACATGCAGGTCCCTTTACTTATGTAGAAAGAAAGCTATATGGGTTTCTGGATCATTTTAGGGCTATCAATGTATTATAAATTATAATATATGGATGTAATTTGCTGGTGAACCATTCCTTTAAATATTCCTCACACATGTTGCAACTGCTATGTAGGTAAAGTTTTTTTGACAAATTGACAAAAAAACGCACCCAGATAGACATACTGTTATGTCTTAGTTATATATGTAAATTATTATGTGTGGTCTGGATTAGCAGTGGTGGTTTTGGCTAGTATCCTTGGTGGTCCAGGTCCACTGAAATACAGTGTATAAAAATTACAGAGCTAGATACATGAGCAATGAATACCACTACAGGAAACCCTGTGTTGTCACCTCTCTGGATTCAATAATATATTAAAATTGTAACTCCTGATTTATATTAAATATCATAAATGCAATATTGATGGTTAATAACATAGCAAATTACAGAAATATTGGCTTTAGGTTTTAAATAAATAAAGAGATAACACAACAGCTGCATACCTCTATTATTTGCATGTTTCTCTTCTTCTTTCCTCTTTTTCCTAAATTTATTCATTTTTGTTAATATTTGGATCATACCCATAATTGATCACCATCAGCCAATGGAGTCAAGACTAAACCAGTGTATAAATTTTTTATTTTTTAATAACAATTTTACTCACCAACCAGAAAAAAAAGCAATTTTTGCAGCATAGCATAGCATGTCGCAGTATTTGTTACAGTTCTCGAAGAGATGGAAGAGATCTTCCACCTGCCCTCTTTCCTCTAGTGCTGGTCAAAATCAAGGGGCAGGTTCTGTTATAATGTAAACAAAACACCTGGTGGAACTAACTAGAAAACAGACAATAACAGGGAAGCTTCATGAGTCATGAGAAGAGAGCACCCACTTCATGAGCTCTGTTCATTTAGTAACGTGATGTGCAAATATCACTGATGCTTTTTTTCCCAACGTCACATGCCCATGTGGCCGATGCTCATTATGCCATTATACACTGCGACTGGCATATGAGGGTGTAAAAGTGCTATTTTGGGTAACGTACTTTAGAGAGAGCTTGCTAGACATGCTTCTTTGACAAACTTGAAAAAAATGCTTGTTTCGTTTAATTGCTTGCCATTTGCCAGGAGGTGTTGGAAGTGGTTACATGAAGGCACACACATGGCCAGGACAGAACAACGGTCCAGTTCAAGTGCGGAAGGTTCACGTTGAGAGCTTCAGTCCTCCCTTTGCTATGGAGTGACACATTGACCCAACTGCTGATGTGATGATGTGGGGAGCCATCACATACAATCATTTCTATTAGAGATATGAGGAACATTAACAGCTCACGTGTTGCCTCTTGGCAGGGCTTCCAACTGGCAATTTTCAGCAGGATTTCCCAGGAATGTCTCCACCAGACTGCAACACTTCCTTATCGCCAGTCGAGCATTTATGGATGTAGCTGAGATGCCAGTTTCGGCAACCTATGTGTGCAGGATTGTAGGCCTGCAGGGCCTGCCACATCAGTGAGCAATAAAGCACAGAATGCCATACAGCCATGTATGCCCTCCAGCCATAATCTTTGTATCCAGGTACAACAGGGTACCAGAGCCTCCTTTAATTGTAGTCTTTACCCAGTGAACTTATCCTTTCACTCTATCACACATATATCATTATTGCATTCATTCACAGTTACATTTGAGTCCAGTAGCTCCTTCTTGTTTCAGGAAAATAAGCAAAATGTCTAAGGTCTATGGGCGTAATTCAAGAGCATG
The DNA here is from genome assembly GCA_034509495.1 of Acestrorhynchus altus. Taxonomy (NCBI): domain Eukaryota; kingdom Metazoa; phylum Chordata; class Actinopteri; order Characiformes; family Acestrorhynchidae; genus Acestrorhynchus; species Acestrorhynchus altus. The sequence goes on from CM067512.1 coordinate 22,994,087, forward strand.
TTGCTACTGTACACCACTAAACCAGGATAAAGTTCAGCTCATTAAAAAGTCGCTGCCATGTGACCAAGGGGGCAGAATTTATCCAGCTCCATTGTGTTAGAGTTCCACTCACTCACACACACACACACACACATACACAAAGAGTGAGTCTTCTTTGCCAAGGTGACATTGGAGAGGCCTGTTCTTAGACTGACTTTCCTTTTGTAAGTATGCTCACGTTAGTTTTTGTTGAGCATCTGTTTTACAGAGTCTAATAGTGCAAGGCCTCAGGAGGAACAGGCTATAAGGTTTATTCAGGTGAGATCTCCAGTCTTCATGGCAAGTGTCTGTGCTTGAATAATAGTAATAATAGTCTGATAACAAAGGCAGACAGCACTGTAACAATAACAATGCAAGATTATCTGCCAGGAACAATAGTGATTTAATGCAGTGATGCATGCTGTGCTGGCCTATTTGCATTTTGGGGCGATTATTTTATATATCATGTTTATGTTCTCATAGAGCTCATTGAAATGCAAGAATGTAAGAAATCCGCTTTTCAGCTTGAGAATAGACCAAGGTTGTTGCCATGGAAATGTCTTATGGAGGTCTTACTGGTGTCAACATCACAGCTCACAAATCAACTGTGTATTTTTAAAGTAATGTTTTCTCAGGACTCATTTTCATTACAGTTTGGATCTATTTTAATTTTCTTCACATTTGATACAATGTTAAATATACTTAATATATAGTACAATGGACAAAAATATGAAACAAGATCCTGTAAAATCCCAGTATAATCCAACCACATGATTAGTAAAAAGTACTAACTGGGCTACTGCCAAGTGATTGGCAAGCTAACAGTAATCCAATCCGAATAAACTGATTTAGAGGTGAAATCCCATTTTACTGCTGTCCATTATAATGGGCCTATAGAGGCGTAATGTCAACACACAACGCGACAGCCCCATGCTATAGCAACCCCACTTTACACTCCCTATTCCATTTCTGAGCCTGCATTGTCTGCCAGTCACAGAAATGTGCCTACTTGCCAGTAACTAGTGCTACTGCAGTAGCTGAGGCCATGGATGGGAAAGTAAGAGAAATCTGCCAAGACATTGTGTCTAGGGGTGAAGAACCACTGGCTGTATTTCAGCATATGATACTCATATTTCAGCAGGTGTCAACACCTCTCACCTCAGAAAAGTAATTCCTCCCCAAACCTAGTAAAATGGTTGTTCCTAGCAGCAACTGCAACCAAATGCCTCCTGTAACTCGAGACTGGTCTTTCACATCACAGTGGAAATACGTTTGTCCCACTCTGCTTTGCAGAATGGCTCACTTTTTCAGCGCTAACCTATTAACATAAACTCTAGTTACTATCCTGCCACAGCATTTCCCCTATGGGGGTTCAACTAAGACTTTAATTAGCCACTCTAACATATTATTAATCTTTATTTCAGTTGAAGATAATGGTTCTCAATGTAGTTATGAGAAATGGAGTCCTGGAAATAGGAAATAGCTACATATATTAATAATGGTCTCATCCTTCTGGAATTCATTTGATGGCAGATATTTTTCAGCGTTTTCTGAGCTATTGTAACCTATGTATTATTGCTGGAAAAGGGCAGCTTTTGGCCTACAGGTTAGATAAACAGACATGGGACTGGACGATCTCCAGTTTGATCCCCTGGACTGGCAGGAAAGAAAGTGGACACAGGAGAACAATACTACCTCCTCCCTCAGTGTTCATGGTCATGGCTCCCAAGGGTCCTGAAGTGGCTGTCTGATGCAGAGATGGGACGTAACATAAGTATAAGTAACAAATGATAGTACCTGAGTATTTGAGCATTTGTATCATCTAATACTTTTACTCTCTACCAGGGACTGAGGACAGGGAATGGTGGACCTTTTCACCTGGATGCTCTAATTAAATGCACAAGGGGTCCTCTCCAGATGTGGGGGCTAAAACAAATGAACAAAGGAATGTGACATTTGTGGACATTTCACCAGTTTTCTGGGACATACTGAATCTTTACCATTTATTAAACCAGAGAATAACAAACATTCAGTTAAACAGAGGTGGTGTTTTTATCATCTAAGAATTGAATATGAATCTGTGAATTCCTTATTTAAATTATGTGAATTTTTAATTTTGCAGAATAAAAGCAGAGATTAAAATGTCATTTGTATGATGATTTTATTTACACTAGTGTCTAGAATTGTGTTAATCTGTAACTTGTTTGGTGGTCTTCATCAAACACTTTAATCAAAAAAAGTTTCCCCCCAAAGTGGCAATTACCGAAACTCATTAGGACTCTCCCCCTTTCAAATATGATGCTTCCAGCACTAGGTGGATGAAGACAAGCTCATGCCCTCCATTACACATCAAGCCGTGCCACTACCTCTCCTCAAACGGCCACCTTGCATCAGTGTTGGCAGCCATGCCCATCATACAATGGAGAGAGTGCCACCTACCCTCCCAGAGAGAACATGGCCAATTTCGCTCTTCAAATCCTGACCCAGTTTGATGGCAAGCAGTATGAGCTGGGATTTGAACCTGCTATCCTCAAATCATAGTGATAGCACATTAAGAGTCAGAACCTCTTTTTACTTTAAGTATATTTAATAGAGTGTGTACTTTTATACTTTTACTTGACTAAAATCATACGTCTGCTTTTACTGGAGTCTTTTCTAACTGGAATATTTGTACCTTTCTGAAGTACGAAATAGACAGATTTTTGCCACCTCATTGCAGCCCAGGGTGTGTGTTCTCTCTCTCTCTCTCTCTCTCTCTCTCTGTGTGGTCACTGTAACAGAGGGGTTAAATATGTCACTGCACATAAAGTGGTGAAAAATATCAGTGATTATTATTTCAACAGGGCTGACAGTAATCTGGGGTAATTTATCTTAATTACCAGGTAAATCTGGGGTCAATTATACGTTAAGATACTTTTTTCCTTTAATGCATGAGAGTATAATTTAAAAAAATGTATATTGTGGTCATTGTGGCTGCATTAGACTCAAATTAATATTTCATACCTAGACAACCAATTTCATATTACTGTTTTCAAAACACGTGCATATTCGCCCATATCTTCGCTCTAACAGTCCTCTTGTCCTAGTCACTAGTGCCCATTTAGTGGGATGTGATATAAGCATGACATAAAAGCCTACGAACATCTTTAAAACAGACAAAGGCATTTTTCCTTCTCTGGGAGCACACTTGGTACAACAGTGACAGAATGAAAGCAGCTGGGAATTTCTTTATAGTCTAAATGCGCCATCTAGTGACCATAACAGAGCACACAAATCTGGAATTCAGAAAGGCCCTTGGTGGTCTGTGTCACAGGCCCTTTTAAAGACGTAGACAGTTCCTTACTGCTCTGTGTCCTTCACTGTAACTCCTGAAGTCCTTAATAGACATACTGATCCTGATGCGTCAGAGACAGTGTGTGAATGTGTTAACATATGACATCATTTACAAAATGCATTATATGTGTATATTATACGTACAATTTTTTTGTTTGTTTGTTTCTAAAGGTCTAAAGGTTCAAAAATTTTAATAAAATACCATATATTACATTTAACTATTTCTGACACAATATATAGAGCAAAGCATATGTTAAGATTAGGGTCTCCAAGTGGCTCTGAATGGCTCAGCAGTCTAATGCTCTAGCACTATGATCTAAGGATCTCAGATTTGAATTAAAGTAACTGAATTTTAACTGATTCAGTTATCCAAGACTGGGTCTGGACTCTTATGGGTAAATATTTATTAAATTCACAGCAATATATTTATATTTACAAAAATCCAACAAGTATTCAACCCAGATTTTTGGAATCTAGTTACTGGATTGTGTTTATTGAGTTGTTGATGTAATTTAGGAATATTTACCCCTTGGCCTGAAAGCTCATAGTTCCTCCCAATAGTTTGCGGATTTCCTGCTCAAACACTACAGATCTGAACGTGCACCACAGAGCAATTGAACCAGATGTGTTTGGAGCATGGGACCAGTAATGGATGACATATATAATACATATAAGATCCTTTAATGATCTCAGTTTAAATATAAGTTTTTAGATGAAACTTTAACTAGGCTTCTTTAATCAAAGCCACTGCACAGTAGTAGAATGAAATTTAACTCCACATTTAACCACAGATGCCATAACTTTTGGCAAACAGCACTGTAGTTGGAAGAAACAACTGTTAAAATTATCTTTAAGAAATTCAGCATCAGAGCGAATGTGATTTGGAATAGATAAAATCTACCACAGTGAAAATGTAATCAAACAAAAGCAGCAGGAGAAAGATAAATTAAGCTGAAGATTTAAAGCTTTGGAGATGGTCATCACCATAACCTGAATATGTCACAGCCTGCACTGGAGGATGTGGAGAACCACAACAAAGCTGCATGTGCATCACTGATGGATTTTCTGGTCAGACACCTACAGACTAACAGATAATGGGACAGTGAAGGAGAACAAAATACAAAAAAAGTTAAAAACAGTACTGATCATAGGCAGTTAACATGACATTGTAGACTAGCATTTAAATTAGTCTGTTTAGAAGCAGGTCTCCTATTAAACCTGCTGAAAGCCTTATCATGACTGACAACAAAATCAATAACCCTACACTTTTAAAAACGGCCTCAATTCAATCTGTCCACCCATTTCATTATGAATTCCAGGAAGACAGTAATTATTATCCACCATGCAGCCAGTCAGTCATGTCTAATATTAACTTGATGATCTGTAATATTGTATTCATATTGATGCCTCTGAATAAAAGCCTCATGTTGTATGGAATATAGCAATGTAATTAGGATCTGAGCCAAACTTCAAAATCATAAGATGATTATTGTTCTACCCGTATTTTTGAAACAGATTCCCAAGCATGGTGTTGTTCATAATGTATTTATGCAGAGGCACAGAGAATGTAAATAATACATGCATATTGTTCATTTATTAATCAAGAAAAGTTTTAGTTGTGGAAAAATGACTCAGTGACCATCATTTGAATACATTTTATTTTTGTTGGAAAATTCATCTTCACTTCACTCCTTGGACCTTTCACCATGACAGTATTCAAATGGTCAGAGTATACTGATATCTCAGAACAAACTCACAGACTTTAAAAATTCTTTATCTGCTTAAACTGTTCTTGAGATACAAGGAAAATGCCTTGGTTCCCTATACAGTCTTTTCAAAAGGTCCCACTTTTGGGAACCCTTTTTTGCTTGGAATGTTGAGTGATGCCTCAAGAGTATGACCCAACACTTGACATTTAACAGACACTTGTTTAACATGTGTGGCAACTGGCAACAAACCATTCACACCATGTTTGTGCTACTGCTCAGTTTCTTAACAGACCCTGATGTAGGAGGACACTTGAATCCAAACCAAGAGCATCCAGAGCAGACATGCTGAAAGCATTTATTTGGAAAGGTGGTTCTTACATGTACTTGCCATCTATAGTGAAGGTGGTGCTCCTTTTAGGAAACGTGTGAAACTTCAATTGGTGTGAGTCCTGTCCCTCCAGGTGAAATACAAGATTTTGCAAAATGTGGTCCAAAAACAGCAGATTAGAGGAAAACATGAGATGACTGGAGTTGGTATATTGTATTCATTACTCCATCTGCTGCACCATAATAATCACTTCCAATTTACTTATTCAGTTGAAGAGACTGCCAGTCCACTGTTGACCAGGCTGCTATTATAGTGGTGGGACCATTTCAACACAGCAGGACACCAACATGGCAGTAGATTGCACACTGCATTGCACAGCTGGCTGGGATATATATATATATATATATATATATACATATATATATATATATATATATATATATATATATGTGTGTGTTGTGTGTGTGTGTGTGTGTGTGTGTGTGTGTGTGTGTGTGCGGGCAATGCACAGCTGCAACAGTGTGCAAAAACAAAAACACTAAAATAAATAAATCATTATAGTTGGTGGTAACCTACATATTCCTTCCAAACAGCTTTGCTACTTCTGTCTGGTGGACATTTACGAACTTGGTTGTTACAGATCATAAGGACAATGTTCCAACATGGATGACCAAAATAGCCATACCATAAGTATTTCATCAGCAACAATCCTTTTCATGTGTTTTGTGTTTCCTGGTGGTTTGATAACAGATTATAAAGGATCTTTATAAAGGAAAGTAAAGGGCTCCAGTTCTGACAGTTCAATCTTTTTATTAGGAAACACTAGGATTTCACTAGATGTCCAATCGATCCTTTTTTATAATTGACAGAGGGTGGGGAGCTCCTGGAGCGAGAGTGTGGAGGTGCTGCGCTCTGATTGGTTGACCGGGGCGCTATGACGCGGCTGGAAGCCCAATGGTTTGCTGCCACACTCTGGTTCCCTTGAAGAGCTCCGGGTTCGGACATCCGCGCCGCTCGCGCTTTCTTTCCCTTGTGCGCGCGGTGCCAGGTTCAGCGGGCCCTGCACTCCCCTCAGCCCAGCTGCTCGGCACTCAGGACTTCTCTTTCATTACCATACGTGGCTGATTCGGCTGCAGACACGCGCGCTCTCCACCATGTTGACTTTGTTAGTGTTGACTTTTCTCGCGGGAGCTGCGGCGGCGAGTGATGTGCTCGAGTACTCCGATGACGATTTTGAGAGCAGAATCGGGGAGCACGATTTAGTCCTCGTTGAGTTTTTTGCACCATGGTAAGTGGATTTGTTCCTGCTCGTAAAGTTTGTGTTTCAGAGCTCGGCCTACGGACTGCGCTTAGTTTCAGTTTCAGTCCTTCCTGCACACCTCTTCCTCCGGTTGGCGTGAGACTGGGAGAACAGTTCTGAGCGTCGGGCAGCATTTTATCTTCCTGGAGCATCTGAAACGAGCAAGAATCAGTTATTAATGCGTTAAAGGCTTCATTAAGCCTTGCCCTGGGTTACACCTAGCCCTGGTTGGGAATTAGTCCTGGGTTAAACATAGTTCTGGTCGGAATTAGTCCTGGGTTAAACATAGTTCTGGTCGGAATTAGTCCTGGGTGTGAACCTGGGTCTGGGTTTGAACCTGGTTCTGGGGTTAAACTGGCTGTAACTTTAATTCGTAGCTCGGTAGATTGCTACATTAGCTAACATTGCTAGCTAGTTAGCTATACTCTCTGCTGGCCGTAAACAGGCTCAACCCGTGTGTTTGATTCCTCTCTTATTAAAGGTTAAACTGCGAGTGACTGGGTTAGTAAAGTCTGTGGGCGCGCCGCTGTGACGGGGTTCGGTTCCGCTCGTATTTAACGGTTAAGCGGCTCTAACGGCTCACTTTGTCATCTGAATGTTAGCCAGCAGGCCACCGGCTGCAGTGCTGGTCACCCGGGTTTGTTGTCCGGTTTGAACTGATCAACGACGTGTTTCTGGATCGTAATGTGGGAGCTGACTTTTATCGTCCTGTTAAACCGGGTCAGGATTCGGTTTAGTCTCAAATCGCTGTAGTTCACTTGAGTTTTAGGGAGGAAACGTTGGAGGAGGATGTTTGGAGGCGTGGCCTGACTGTTGTAATATTCTGATTGGTCAGAGAAGTTTCGGTGTCCGTCTCTGATTGGTTGACATCTGACAGCACGTAGTGCAGCACCAGGATGCAGCTACCTGACCACCAGGACACAGGATCCATAACCTGAACTTGAACACTTTTCTTCTTTCTATTGGTGGTGGAGTGATAGACAGGTCTTCTCCCTTTTCACCTCTCTGTAGAGTAATTGAGCATTTTGAACTGTAAAGGTTAAGTGTCACATGAGCCAATTGTATGTTAAATAATCCTGGTCTCTTTCTCTTCTTCTAGGTGCGGTCACTGTAAACGACTTGCTCCAGAGTATGAGGCAGCTGCTACTCGCCTGAAGGGCATTGTCCCCCTTGCTAAGGTAACCTCTGCTCATTAATTTACTTTAATGGACTGTTGGTCAGTCCTCAGGTGGCCAGATCAAGCTGAATCACCATTCTGTTATGATTTAGGTGGACTGTACTGCCAACTCCAATGTGTGCAGCAAGTATGGTGTAAGCGGTTACCCAACCCTGAAGATTTTCCGAGATGGCGAGGAGTCTGGTGCATATGATGGTCCAAGAACTGCAGGTATGACTTGGGTATCATGATTTATTTGCTTGTTTATATTTTTGCTTTGAAAGGAGTTTTCTTTACTATTCTTTGCACATCCTCCTTTGCACCAAGGATCATCCAGTTGCAGACTTGTTATTTTCTGTGTAGTTTCGTGTAATTGTGTTGTATAGTTTGATCAGTAGACACTCTTCTTTTCAAATGAATGGGGAATTTTGAAATCCCAATGACCTGTTCAACTACTACAGTTCTCCAGTTTTAGCAAACCTGGGAACTCGACCAGCAACCATGGCTCTAGTTCCTGATATTTGACTCATACACACTGTGTGATTTTGTTCTTAGATGGTATTGTCAGCCACCTTAAAAAGCAGGCAGGCCCAGCGTCTGTGGAGCTCAAAACTGCAGAAGACTTTGAGAAATTCATTGCCGACCGTGATGCTAGCATTGTGGGTGAGTATGATCAGAGAGGGTGTTTATGATCCAGAATATTTTTGACTATTTAAAAAAATGTGTAAAACGTTTGTTAAACTAGTGCTTTGGTATAATGTTTTATTTTGCACCCCAGTTTAAAAAAACAAGTAGTTTGAAAGTTGACCTACATTGCGCTGCAATGCTGTCATGTTCAGGATTCTTTGCTGATGGTGGAAGCGCTGCCCAAAGTGAGTTCCTGAAGTCAGCAAGTGCCCTGAGAGAGTCGTACCGCTTTGCTCACACTAATGTGGAAGATCTTCTGAAGAAACATGACATTGAGGGAGAGTAAGTTGCCCTTGTCTTTCCTGTTGCTGTCTGCTTTCACTTTTGCTTTTATTCACATATCAAATGGCTGATGAAGGTCAGTTAGAATACGGTAACCTCAAAATCTGGATCTGACACTTGTTTCAGGGGTATCATTCTGTTCCGTCCACCTCGCCTTAATAACAAATTTGAAGAGAGCAGTGTCAAGTTTAGTGAAGACAAATTCACTAATGCCAAGATCAAGAAGTTCATTCAGGACACCATGTGAGTAAGCTTTAATTTTATTTTAAGTACTTGTTAAGTAATAACTCCTGCCAATTAAAATAAACTGTATTCCTATTCTTGTTTGACAGTTTTGGAATTTGCCCACACCTGACTGAGGACAACAAAGACCAGCTTAAAGCTAAAGATCTGCTGGTGGCCTATTATGATGTGGACTATGACAAAAACCCCAAAGGCTCCAACTACTGGAGGAACAGGTAAACTTTGTTTGTTACAGTCATGAGGGATGCCATGTCTTGGCAAATTGATCATGAGTTATTGATCTTGAATTATTCAGATGGAAGAAATGCTGTATATAACTGAGATAATTGTCCAGATTATTGACAGTAATTGGTTCTTCATGCAGGGTCATGAAGGTAGCCAAGGGTTTCCTGGATGCAGGAAAGAAGCTGAGCTTTGCTGTGGCCAATAAGAACGCCTTCAGCCATGACGTATCTGAGCTGGGCCTGGATGGCAGCAGTGGAGAGCTGCCTGTTGTTGGCATTCGAACTGCCAAAGGAGACAAATATGTCATGCAGGAGGAGTTCACGTAAGTGCGGTTAAATCCTGTATTTAGTTGGACTCAGGTTTACTTGAGTGGACAGTTTGCTTCTGTATGGAGGAGTTGCATTTTCTGATGGTACATTATTCATATGGGTGCTTCATTATTACATAGTTGGAAATTCTTGATTTAAAGCTACTTTCCAAAGCAGACAAAACAAAAAGTAGGTTTGTGATCAACTTGTGAATGTTTTATGCAGCCGTGATGGAAAGGCCCTGGAGAGGTTCATTCAGGATTACTTTGATGGAAAACTGAAACGTTATCTGAAGTCCGAGCCCATTCCTGAGAGCAATGACGGCCCAGTCAAAGTGAGTAAATGAATAAAATGTGGTTGAGTTGTTGTTGTTTTTGTTTGTTTTTTTGTGTGTGTGCGCTAAAAGTTTTGAGCCTCCTTTGTTTAGGTTGTTGTAGCTGAGAACTTTGAATCCATTGTGAATGATGATAGCAAGGATGTGCTGATTGAGTTCTATGCCCCTTGGTGTGGTCACTGCAAGAGCTTGGAGCCTAAATACAAAGAACTGGGTGAGAAGGTAAGTGTTAAAAATTTGTTCAGAAACGTTTTTAGTAAAGTATTTTGCAAAACACTCACCTGTTCTCTGTGCCTTGTAGCTCGCCAGTGATCCAAATGTTGTCATTGCCAAGATGGACGCCACAGCCAATGATGTCCCCTCCCCATACGATGTTCGAGGGTATGTAGCAGTGAAATCGCTCTGCTTTGGCACAGTATGACTGACTCCCTTTTGACATTTTCTCACTCTGTATCTTTTTTTTTTTTTCTTTTTTTTTTCTTCTTCTTTGTTTCAGGTTCCCCACCATCTATTTCTCTCCAGCTGGGCAGAAACAGAATCCAAAGAGATATGAGGTTTGTTCTTTTAGCCAAGTTTTACTCCTCTGCATTGTTGCATCATGTTACTATCTATCTGAATGCATGTGTCGTGATCCGATTGCTGCTGCCCTGCGGTGGTTTATGCTAATCTGGCTTCATTTGTTGGTTTTCAGGGAGGCCGTGAAGTCAGTGACTTTATTTCCTACCTAAAGAAAGAGGCTGCAAACCCACTGGTGGTAAAGGAAGAAGAGAAGAAGTCAAAGAAGAAGAAGTCAGAGTTATAAGTCGAACACCAAGAATTCTAACGAGGGAATCACGTAGGGGAGCTAAATTATATTCCAACTTTAGTGAACAACAGAATGCTCTGACACAATGTCGGCTCTCTCTTGGGCCAGCTGCTCTGGGGACACTGTGGAGGTTGTGGTGGCCAGACTACGTATGATTAGGAAATGTGGAAGAGGTACAGTGTGGATAAATTGAGATTATTTTTTTTCCCCCGCACTGTACCGCAATGAGAAGCACTTTGGTTCTGAGACCAATTCCAGTCACGTTTTCTTTCTCATGGAAAAGGGGGAGGGGGTTCTGTGAATTTAGGCTTTTTCCCTTTGCATTTTTTTTTTGTATCATATCTCGTTTTTGTACATTTGGAAAGATTGTGAAATAAAGGCCCACTAAACCAAGAGCTGTTTCGAGATTTATTTTACAAAATGTCCTGGCATTTTAAAAAATAAGAGGACAAAAATTTTACAGGTTAAAACAGTCACCAATTAGTAGGAAATGTACAAACTTGATTTGAATGACTTCAGCACATCTGCAGCCACAGAATTTCAGTAGTCTCTCGCTGCTCTGGTATGATTTTGGTCCACTGTTTTAAGTTTCAAGGAACTGCTTTATTTGCTGTGTGGCATGGGGAATTGTCCTGAATGAAAACGTCTGGCTGGCTGATGTTGAAGATTCTGATACACACTTGCATTCACTCTGCCATGTAGCTGTGTGAAGTCCAATTCCTGCTGCTGGAGACATTCCCCAAACCATGACACATCCTCCTCCAGCTTTCACTGACTTCTTTTACACAATTTAAGTTCTTTCTCCAGTTTATTGACAATGTTTCCCATCAGACCCAAATGGGACAACTTGTCCTTCGTGTAGACATGCTCCTCAGCAGAAGTTCATTTAGCCTTTTGATAGTTTCTGCTAATGACAGGTTTGGTTACTGCAGTATGACTTTCAGGCTTTCTTAAATGTGGAGATGTATAACAAGACAGATCCTTCGCATCCTGACTTGGCATGGCTAACTTCTTTTGCTATGGCTGATATGGTCACCTCTATGGATTTCATCTGGACAATCTGCTGCCTGAGGGTTTGAGTGAAACCTGGAAAGTTATGCTGCCCCTTTAAATAGTTTATGGTTGTCAATTAATTAAGGATTTTAGCACCAGGTTCCAGATTCAGAACAATAAATTGCAGGTGTTTGAAAGTGTTCTCTAATTTTTATCTTTTCAATGATCATTTAAGTTTTTGTACTGTGCTTTAGAACAGAATAGAACTCTGCACACATACAGCCTCCAGTGTATATTTAAATACATACATGTATATAACAGCATGCAAAGGTTTGGGAACCCCTGGTTAAAATTTGTCACATCAACAAAAAAGCTATGAAAGTAGAACTTTTTTAGTAATTAGAATGTTTTTATTAACAGTATAAAGAGATGTGTAAAACTCCAAACTGTGCAGCTGCAGTACTTTAACCAATAACCATTTTAGTTATTTTAAATTTGTGGACATTATTAAAAAAGAAATATTTAAATGACAATTATTTTATTTAGTATTAACATTTTTGAAAAAAATGGAATTAACATACTTCGATACCATGGTTTCAAATAATCATTGTGTGATATCAATGGAAAACATACAATATGACATTGTGAAAAGGTAGTAATAAATATAATTTACAACAAATATTACCATAAGTGGACCTGGAATGTAGCCAAAATTATACACTGAACCATGAAACATTTTCAACACAGTAACACATTTTTACCAGGAGTGCTTAAACATTTGAATGAAACTGCTTACTGCAAAAGTAAATGGTCAAATTTGGAATAAGAGAGAAGAGTTCTTTGTGACTTATCAGTGTCTCTAGTCTGAATGGTGGCTCAGTGTTTAGAGCTCTGGTTACTGATTACAGTGGTTGTGGCCTGATGCACAGTTCACCAAGCTGACACTGTTGGGCCCTTGAAAAAGGCCTTTAACCCTCTCTGCTTGGCCCTTGGGCTTTAATGTTTGAGAAGAATTTTATTGTACTGTACGATGAAAATAATAGCGCCTTCTTTTAAATGTTTTATTTTACCAACGTGGCTGAAAGTTATAATGAAAAAGCATAAATCCAGTGTACTCTACCGAATCAAAAAATGTTTAACTGATAAGTACAAAATTCAATTTCAATAATATTTATGTTAAGCATGCATTTTCCAGTATATTTGACCCTTGCAGGCAAGTTATTATAAAGATATTACAGCACGTGTCTTAATCCAGCTGGACGGACAATCAAAACCTATAAAATCTATATTATTAGCAGTGCTGTTCAGTTTAAATGTAACTCTTGTGTAGGTGTGACCTTTTGAAATTTACATTGGCTGTGTCTGAAACTGCTAGCTGATTTGATGTCGTGCTGTGTTGCTGTCTTACAAGCCAGTTCAGTGATTAACTAAATCCCAAAGGCAACAATGTGTCCTGATGTTGCCATGATATCAACAGTTCACTGCTAAATCTGAGCATTTAAGTTGTGTTATCATTAGCCATCAGCATGTTCACCCAATAAAATAGAAGGCTAGATTACTAGAGATAGAGAATAGTTTAGATAGAACTTTACTGATCCCTTTGGGAGGATTCCTTCTCGGAATTTAAGATACTAAACTTTGATTCAGATGCCTTCCTGCGTATACAAGTAAGCAGCATTTTTTACACTTAAAAATCAGGGTTCTTCAGTAAAGAAAATGGTTCTATGTAGAACAATGAACACTCAAAAGAACCATTTGCAGAGGGTTTTATAGAGAACCTTTTTTTAAAAAGGGTTCAGTCATTTAAAGTTTGACATTCTTTATAGAACCTTCTACATAACAGGTTAAAGAACCATTTCATGATACCCTTTAATCATGGGTTATTTGAGTGTTCATGGTTCTATATAGAACTGCTTTCTTTACTGAAGCCCTCTTGGAGAACCCTTTTTTAAATGTATAGTAACTGACAAACTTGTAACAGCAGCACCCTTTTTTGGTGTCACATAGAACCCTTCCCAAAATAGGTTCAATATGGAACCCTCTACATTCTCCATCAATCTGAAGAACCCTTTCATGATGCAAAGAAAACTTTATTCATGCAAAGGGTTCGTTGACTGTTCATGGTTCTATACAGAACCACGATCTTAACAGAAGTACAAATCCTTATTTTAAAGTGATTCAGACCCAGCTATTATTTGAACTGCTGCCTGGCAGCTCACAGTAATGTGAACTCTAGGGGGCAGTGTAATCATATGTAAACATTTGCAACTTTACTTAATCGGACTCACAAGTTGCTTTCCACTGAAATTAAACTACTAAATTCTATCCCTCAACACAGTTACAACCATTACAACCATAAAACGTCCACACTTAATCCGTACATATTTCATTTTATTAACAAACATAAACCATCTGAAGATACTTCACTGTAACTGTTACATGTGAAAGAAAGCAGAGAATGAATGACTCTTCCAGGCACTTCTGAAAAAAAAAGTCTTTGTTTTCTGAACTGACATCCATGAATGTGTGGATGTTATTATTCTCCCACAGAGGTTGTTTGTCAGGTTGCTAACAAAAACAAACACAATGGAAATATCAGCAGCATGTTGATTAAATCTAAATGTGAAAGTTCATTTGAGGAAACAGAGTTAAGCAGCACAAACTGCAGTCATTATTATACTAATGATACTGTGACACAGACAGGCACAGGGTGTCCTGAATTCAAAACAACCTTTACACTTTCTTTACCTCATACTGAAGTTTGCTTTAAAACAACAGCCATCCAGTCAACCATTGACTGAAAGAAAAGAGGATCCTATTCTTCACAGAGCATAAACACAAATGTTTGGTCCCTTTTGGCACAAATCAACAACACTCCAACAAGACTGATGAACAACAACTGTGACCATGTTCTCTGCTTCACGTCATCCTTCAGAAACAAACATTTATCTCTCTGTCTTCTACAGTGTTTATCTGTCTTTGGCACACAAACACACACACACACACACACACACAAACACACACACACACACACACACACACACACACACACACACACACACTCACACTCACACTCATTCAAACATAGCGGAGGTCAGTCCAGTTTGTCTGAAGGTCTCTGCCACCTGTTTGGAGTGCTGTATTTTGGCTGAAAGGGCCTTGAACACATCGTTCTGGTCCTGAGCGGTGGCAGTCCTGTAGATGAACACTCCCAATGACTCCAAGCCCCTCATGCCCAGATTCACACCACAGCCTTTCGCACAAAAAACAAGAGCATGTTACTCCCACATTTTAGCAACATTATCAAATCACATTCCAGAATACAGAATATTTTGTCACTGTCCAATGAAAAATAAGTATATCCAAAATAAACTTTTGGGTGGGTAGCTGTGTCCTGGTGGTTAGGGAACCAGCCTTGTGACTGGAAGGCTTCCAGTTTGATTCCTTGAACCTGTAGGACACAACTGAAGTGTCCTTGAGGACACTTGAGCTGCTCCCTGGGCATCATGGATAGGGGTGCCCATCCCACCACATGTATGACCACTGTTCCCTAGTGTGTGAATTCACCAGAGTGTACATGTACAATCAAGCTGTAGAAACATCTGAAGTATGATCAGTGGGAACGAGCTGCACCTGTGCTCATTTTTGAGTGTCGTGGCCAAGGCTGTGAACACTTATGTACATGTTTAATTTTTTAATAAATTTGAAAAGATTTGAAACAAACTTCTCACTTTGTCATCATGTGGTATTTTATGTAGAATTTTGAGGGGAAAAGGAATTTAATCCATTTTGGAATAAGGCAGTAATGTAAAATGTGCAAATAGTGAAGTGCTGTGAATACTTTCCAGATGCACTGTAAGTGTAACTTCATTCAAAACCACTCAGTTTAGGAACAAAATCCACCACCTGCCAAAGAAGAGGACCTGCATCTGTGGTTAAAGGAGCTAAATTTAAAACATCCACCCAACCATCTGATCTTACCCTTTTGTGGAGTGTTTGTATGTTTGCAGTAACAGATACCGTATTTTCAGGACTATAAGCCGCTACCTTTTTTCCACGCTTTAAACCAGCGGCTTATAATGAGGTGCAGTTTTTTCTTCTTATATATGTTATTTTCCAGGTTTTTTAACTTTGCAGGTGCGGCTTATAGTCCGGAAAATATGGTAGTTTAAAAAATAATAATAAATAAACACAAAAAAATAATTCTCTGACCCAGAGCTGGTCCAAACCTCCCTGGGGCCCTAAGCAAAATTCTGATAAGGGGCCCTCTTAGCGGAACTCTGGAAGCCAAAATGTGCTTTTTTTGACAGTTGCACCTGAGACTACACTATTATTGTTGGCTTAAGAATAAACATTACTGTCTATATTAAGTTCAGATATTAAACAGATATAGGAGGAGTGTGATCACCCTCATCATCCATATACTGCCTCTAGACTGGATAACCATCACCTTATTTTAAACTGATATAGGAGGAGTGTGATCACTCATCACATAACATGAGTAATGTCTACTACATGACACAGAACTCTGCAGTATTACAGATATCCAGGACTGGAGTCAGCTACTCAGTACTAAAACCACCAGCCACTGCATTCATAAACTGACCAGTGTCAAAGTTAAGCACACGGACAGCCTCTCCCTCCACAGTGACGGCGACCTTATCCTCCTCGATATATGCAGCGCTGACCCGCCGGTGGGACAGCATGATCTCAAACAGCTTCCGGCTGCACTGCATCCGCTGCAGGGTGAGCTCACTCAGCCGAGGCTCAATGTCCGTCTTATAAGCATTAAAGGACTGGTGGAATATGTTCTTCATGATCTGCACCCAGGAAGACAAAGCAGAATTATTAGTGTGTGTGTGTGTGTGTGTGTGTGTGTGTGTGTGTGTGTGTGTGTGTGTGTGTGTGTGTGTGTGCGTGTACGTGTGAGACTGTGAATGAAAATGTAATATAATTTTTATAAAATCTTAAGTCTTAAAGATTGAAAAATGCAAAACAAATTCCCAAAGCCAAAATATCTATGCCAATGACTGTCTAGTAAAATAGTCCTAAACACATTCCCTATGTGCCCACACACACACACACACACACAAGAAAATAAATGCCACATGCTACGCTGACTCACATCCTTGCCCTCATCATCCTCCTGTGGTGTCTTGGTAATGCCTCCCCTATCTTCTGCACTTGTCACAGACACACACACACGCACGCACGCACACACACATACACACACACACACACACACACACACACACACACACACACACACACACACACACAGATTCTTCCTGTAACCAGGTAACAGCTTGTGTCTGTGTAAATGACGTGCTGTCACAATAAAGGCTTTGCGCTGTGACGTCACTGTCTTATTAAATGTACTCTCCTTCTCTCTTTCATATATTCTCTCCCTTTTTCTCTCCTGTCTCTTTTAATTTCTCAATTCCCCCTTTACTGTCTCTCACCTCCCCCCTTTTTCAGTCTCCTGCCCCTTTACCAATTACAAATATCAACCAAACTGTTGGAGTATACAGTAAAATTTACACTGTATACACTGATACCAGGTAAACATGAAAATAATCAACGCATGGGTCACTACAGAATCATTATAACTGGAGGAATTTCCTTAAGGAGTAATTAAACATTCACTCCTGTACACTCGATCTGAAACACTCCTCCATAGGTATGGCTGGTCTCTGTGCTTTTCCCGGCACTGCTGAGCAGCCTGAGGGAGCATGAGAGCCAAACACAGTATTAGAGAGCTTTCATTAAACCTGCTTTCTTGGCCACTCATGTGGAAATTCCAGATGCGGGCCACCACACATGGCTCCCCACACAGGGAAAGCCTGTCACTTCCATAGCTGTACCGGGTTATCGTCAGTAAGGCAAGAGCTTATATAACTTTAAGTGCACTTATATAATGGGGCAAATACATTACATATAAAGACATACAGTCATGTGGACAAAAACAGGGCATTCCATGAAAACCTTAGGTTTTGTTTACATATTTAAATGATATTGAAAGTTATAACTAAACAAAACTGAAATATCTGTAAAAATATTTGTAAAATTTAATTCATTTACACATGACTTTATTGCGAGGAAAACGTGAGGACACCCCCACATTTGTTACTAAAAATGTCTAAAATTACAGTCAGGTGCAGCACATCAGCTGCAGATGATTAGATCATGGTTGAAGAGTCAATGTCATATTCATGGTTGAATCAACATTGACACTGAAATGTTGTTTCAGCATTGTTTTAATAATTTTTTTTAACTAAGCATTTTCAAACGCAACACTGATTTTTAAATATTTTGCTAACATAAGCAGCATTTCAGCGTTTTTCTATGTTTATGCAACACATTTCAAAGTCGAGGACAAGTCATGTGCCAGCTAGGAAAGCACGTCAGATGTCTTCAGAAAGGGATTAAAGAAGATATCAGCCATTCACAGTACATACAGGTCAGGCTGTTCTTGCAAAAACAGCAAAACATCTGCTATCAGAAAGAGACCAAATGTTGTATTTTCATGGGCGGTCTAGACTAAAATTTGCCAGAGAACACCAACAAAATGACCAGGACTTCTGGAATAATGTGCTTTGGTATATTCCTCAGTAGATTGTGATCTGGCACTTTTAAAGAAAACAAACTTCAACAAATTCTCTGACCAAGATAATGAAAAAATAAAGCATTGCTGAAATTAACCCCTGTGGAGTCTCTTTCAAGATTCTCTAAATTTATCCATAAAACTAAGACATGCCAGGATGTTTAAGTGTCTTACTGAGGAGCTGGCTGTGTGGCGCAGGAAACGCATCATCTTTGAGTCAGCAGATGTGCAGGCCAGGGCCATGTAGCGGTTGCGGAATGTTCCATAGATCTTCAGGTGAAAGCCTGGTTTACCTGAGGTCTGAGAGGAGCTGCGAGGTTCTTTAATGGCATCGATGCCATATGCTGACAAGTCAAAGTACAGGCTGTGTGCCCTGATCTCTGGCGTGGGGACCTATACCGAAGAAAGGAAATACAGTGTCCTTATATTCAATCTTAAACTCTATAACCCACACTGTTTCTCCCCATTTACCACTTCTCACACTATACAAGCTATATATGTGACTGGTATAGATGCTGCAGTAATATTACACGGAGAGTTTAATGCAATAGCAAGCTAACAGCAATTATGACATGCAATCCACACCCCACACTATATATTTGGACAAATAACTTATGGAGCTTTTATCATATACTGTGATGGTCTTGGCAGTACCACATTTCTCCCATTAGAATAAATCTAACTGACAAAAATGAAAGAATCAATATTTTTGGGAGAACAAAATAAACAAACTGTTATAACACTGATATTAACATTTGGTTCAGTATGAAGAAATATGTTTCCCAGTACAAAAGCAAGTCAATGCAGGTTTATTTTCATTCAACTCATACATACAGTACAACATATCCCAGCTTGGTAAGCCAAGGTCAGACATGCTACGACATGCTACACCACCCCTGTGGTAGAGAAGGTTAAGGGCTTTTCTCAAGGGCCCACCAATGGCAGTTTAGTGAGCCACTGACTCAACACTGCTTAGTTTCAGTTAGGGGTGGCAAATTAGGACAGCCCATGAAATCTAATGAAAGTCTTTTTTCACTATATTTTAACATATTGAAACTTTTTTATACACAGACTTTACAATTCTCATGCCCCCTTCATAGTGTGTATGTGAGAGCATGAATTAGGGCAAAGGGGAATAGACTAGAGGAGCAGCTAAGAGCAGGGGGGGGAACAGAGTGAGGGAGCAGAAAAAAGGTTTTCTGTAAAATTGAAACAAACCATCATTCAAAACGTTTGAAACTCAATATAAACAATATCACCTCAGCCCATAACCCATTCTGTTTATATCCTGATCCATATAAATATCAATATATCACCTAGCCCTAGTTTCAGTTAATTGTTTTAGGGAGAGCACATGGGCAGGCAATTTGTGTGTCAGTAAAGAGAGTTAATGTCAACATGTTACAGTCCTCCGCTGATGCAGGTGGTTGACCTTCCGTAACCTGTGTCACTGGATGTCAGTAACACTGTTGTTCCCCGGGCAATTAGATCATGGATGACTTGGTAAATGTATTCAATAGCCCATCAGGTTTGTCTTTATTGTGGCTGTCAAGATCATTGTTTCTCTCAACTGGAGAATGCTGGTGGTCTAATAAAATGACTTCTGCTCTTTATGACTCATAATCATACATTAGACTGATGCAATGAAGATGGGAAATTTGACTGGTTAATCTAATCTCCTATGCCAGGCAGAACCTACTGGACAAGCAGGCACTGTTTTCTAATAAATGCAGAAAGTATAGGACAGTACAACTCAGACAGGTCACATAAGAAAACGACTGCTCTCGATTGAGACAGAAATGAAGATTCCAAAATGACATCCAATGATCTTTATACACCTTAGTCAGCCCCAGTCTATTGCATGGAAGCACAGTGATTATGTTAATCACACAGTGATAATCATTATTATTACTGAGACTGTCACAGTCTCCCTACAGTTCATTTGCTCCAGTGCTGTCCAACACCATTTTTTAGGGTATAGGTTTCCTTTTTTTTATTAAAAGCCACAATACTGACAGTGACCCATAATATACACTGACATGCCAAAAGTCACGGAATAGCAGGATATTCATTGGTTATAAAAAGGTGTTACCACAGGAGACGGCTTGGGAATGCCCACACCAGTATATGTTGTATGACATTGTCTTGTGAGTGAGGTTGAACACTGGCTAGCATGCTAACGGCAAAGTGATGTTCGAGTTTCAGTGAGGCTGGATAGTTATTCCAAGAGGGGTGGGACATTGGGACATTCCATTTTCAGCATTACTACCCATAGTGACACTTTAGTAGCCTGCTTAATGATTGTGACCGGCAATGTCTGGCTAAAACTGTCCATGCATGGCATGGGTTTGTTGCATTGGTCCACCTTAACATGTGACTGACTGATGCCTGCTACATTGCACTGTTTGGTAACCATTTGCATCCCTTCATCAACTCCATGCACCCCCAGAATGATGGGATATTCCAGCAGGATAATGCACCATGTCATTTAGCCCAAGTTGTCCACAATTGGTTCTATGACACATGTCCAGTAAACACATGACACTGTGGATTGAGGAATGTTAAGTGCACAACTTTGTAAACTGAGTGTCCCATCCATCTGGCACCCACCATCATGCCGTGCTTGAATTGATAGTTCAAACTTCACTCATAGCCTAATGCCAAAACTACTAACCATCAGTTGTAGGGGAGGATAAACTGTGTCTGTGTGTGTGTGTGTGTGTGTGTTTTACAACACCAACAAGAGTGTTTCACAACATGAAATTCAAGGACAATATCCAGCCACACACTTAAGAATGAGCAAAGGAGCTGAGAAAGGATATATAATTTTCCACAGTCATGGAATAAGAAACAAACACCATTTTCCACTGTAAGGTACATACACTACTCTGCTCAACTCTACTTACATTTTGCTTGTACATTAAGCAAATTTCATATCTGGCACCTGGAATTTTTTTCTGCCTGCTCACATGTGGTTTCAAGTATGCCCAGTAGGGATTAATATATGATGTGCAACAGGCCGAATACACAACCCCAAGCCCCCAAGCTGCCACCGTGCCACCCATGTAAAATTGTCCAAAATCTAAAAACAATTTGCAATGTTATTAGTTATTTTGTGGGGAGTTGTGGCAGTGAAAAAAAAAACAATTTACCAAAAAGCAGGGAGCTGAATTCCCCAAGCAAATTGCTGACAGGCCAACAACAACAATACAGGCCATGACATGCAAACAAAAAAGGTTCAGAGAGGAAATATGAGTTCAGTAGAACTGAGGCTATAACTCCATTACAAACCAAGAAAAAGGGAAAAATAAATGGAATTCTTTGTTTGTGTATATCGTAATAGGTCTACTCAATAAGGTGAATAAAGGACAGACAAGGCCCTGCAGAAATGTCCATACCCCCTTCCTTCTTTAAAGATAAGATCAGTCCTATGTAGACCTTTCCTTGAATTCATCTGCTCCCCATTTGTCACTGAAAAACCCCTACTGCCTATTAAACAGCTTACATTTATCCCTCAGTCACTGGACGTTTGCCGGCAGTAGCAGCAGCTGGACAAGCTGTCGTTTTTATCTTGCTAAAAGCATTCAATCAATTAATATTCAAAAAAATCTAAAAGGCCAGAAGAGTCACTACTGCTGCAAAATTGATTTAGTTCCACGCTGTAAGAAGCTGAATATCAGAAATGAAATGTTGCTTATGTGAGAGCAGGGCTTCTGTTTCAGAAAGAAATAAAAACAACTGGTATCTACAGTTAATCTGCTTTTCATTGAGTCTATATCAGATCTATATCTATATCCATATCTGCCTTAAGACTGACGAATGTTGACCTGAATCTTTGTTTTTCATCACTTGTCCTGCAGCAGCAGCTCTGAAATGCTCTCAATTAAAGTGGTAAGATATGAAAAAAAAAGCCATGTGTATGATGGAGCGATAAAGCAGCTATAGACAGGCCTCTCTGAGGTTAATTTAACTGCAGCACAGGGATTTATACAAGGTTGCTCCTGAAGAAAGACAGCGTCTTCCTCAGAGGAAATGAACTGAGAACCTGTAAAGCTCTTTTTGCTGGAAGGGGTCGTCTCATCACTGCCCGAATCTCAAATTGTTCCCTACTGGAATTTTGCTGCACATCCTGAGAGTAGATTGCATAATTATCATGACCTAGAGGGGTCAAAATTCCCTCAGATGTTACTGTGTACCAATAGAACTGTGTTCTCTGGAGTGATGGCGCTCTATACAATACCTTTGGAATGGAGCACCTGAACACAATCATTCAGATCTTCACAGCAATGTTACAATGTCTAGTGTAATTAACAAAATGGTACTGCAGGGAACATGGGACAAACTCTTTATTTATACCTGCTCCAATATGTTTGTTAATAGGCAATATGTCTGATGTCACTGATTATCACTGATCACCAGAAGCAGTCTGTAAATCTGTGGGGCAATTTGTAATGAC
Organism: Acestrorhynchus altus; assembly: GCA_034509495.1. NCBI lineage: Eukaryota > Metazoa > Chordata > Actinopteri > Characiformes > Acestrorhynchidae > Acestrorhynchus > Acestrorhynchus altus. The sequence goes on from CM067512.1 coordinate 23,016,868, forward strand.
AAGATTGTGACTGTGAAATCTGTGTTTTCTGAAATCATGTGTATTAAAGAGAGTTGATCTTTTGGAGTAACTGTGTGTACAGTCCAGTGAATGCTACTCATTCCAAACATACTGGATGGAGCAGTACCAGGAGGCTTTAGACCCCTCTAGCCCTGATTGGCATTAGGAATGGTGCCAACAGGTTCATGTATATGTATTTGCCTTCTAACATATTTTCTTACACCTGCAGTTAGATAAAATGATTCATCCATTTCCGTTTCCTGAAAGCATGGTTTAAGGCTCACCTGCCTCTGGTCCAGTCTCTCTATTGTAGCGTTAGCTCCATAAGCATGACATGACTCTACAATGTATTCTGAGCTAATGCCCAACACAGAGCAGGAGTCTCCACAAGAGCCATCAGCTACTACAATCACCCGTGGCCATTCTCCATTCGGGATCCTCCTCAGATATTCATCTGTGAACTAGAGAGAGAGAAGAGAGAGAGGAGAGGAGAGAGAGAGAGGAGAGAGAGGAGAGAGAGAGAGAGAGAAAGAGAGAGAGAGAGAGAGAGAGAGAGAGAGAGAGAGAGAGAGAGAGATTTTGTTTTAGTCATAAGAAAGTAAACATTTTGAAAAATTCTAATAAATTCTAATAAATTTTCCTTGATCCTGACCCACAGAAAACTTGTGGTCTTGTACCATCTCCATCAATGGTATTCTATTGGTTTTAATTCTGATTCTGCCATTCGACAGAGCAAAAAATATTTTTTGTAATTATTTTGTGGATCTCGTCCATTCGCCTGCCCTTATTTTCCACCACCATAAGGCACATCCAGATGCCACTTGCATGAGTGTGATGTACTTCGCAAAATGAGAAGTATTTACCACCCACAGTGGACAGTGGAGTGGGTGGTATTGAATGACAGGCAGTATCTGGCTAGAATTATAAGTAAATCTGGTTGAATTCACATCCGCCTTGAATGGAGTCCCACACATAGATCAGTGCAATATTCATTAGCTTCCATGGGACATGATAACTAGTTAGATAACTTTGGGGTGTCAGTGTATGTAAACACTATATAATTTTCACTGGGACAAAACTGAGATGTGCCCTTCAAATTCTCCTCAGCTGAAGTTTCTTCAAGTCCTGAATCCAGCCAGGAAATTCATTCCTTTGTCTTCACTATTTCATGTGATCAGCTGTCAAATCGGTTGCCGTGTACATGACACATAACGGTAAATATTGAAATAAATTTCCCGTCATTTAGAAGCCGACTGTAGGTGTACAACAAAGGCAGTTCCTCTGGAATACAATCATTCTAAATATAAGCTCTATCAAAGGTCAGCTTGGAAATGTTAAAACCATAGATAATTCTAAAAAAATACTACAAGGGTGCAGTAGGATGTGTCAGATGATCGGCCACTGTATCTCTTAGCCAGACGGATGTCTAGCCACTGAAAACACCCCTAAATCAAATTAAACTCAATTCTAGATGCTTTATTGGATGTGAGGTCCTCGGTGTCTCCAGTTATATCAGAGGATGGGTAAAAGATTTATAAGCCACAGACACTCCTACTGCAGACACTTTGGCACACACTGAGATGTATTATCACACATAATTATACATTTGAATATCGGACAGCAAGTTTTTCTTCATGTTTTCTGCAAAAGATTTCGAGTGTCATTGCAAAGGCTGTGAATTCTTAATTACATGCTATATATTTTTGTGATTTTATGTTTAATAAATTTGCCAAGATTTCAAAGAAACTTTTCTCACTTTTTGAGAATTTTGAGGGGGAAATGAATTTAATCCATTATGGAATAAGGCTGTAACAAAACAAAATGTGCAAAAAGTGAAGCGCTGTGAATACTTTCTGGATGCACTGTAGATAATATGGCTGAAGAAACCCAAACAAAAGTCTGTCACAAATAAAAAAGTGTCTTCATGTCCAAACCAGAATGACTGCTCCTGTGATGGCCAGTGAAAGCTACTGGCCCCAACAAAAGAGTGTGCCAGGGGAGAGGACAGCAGAAAGTCAGCTCCGAATCACAGCATTGAGACAGAGAGAGATAAAGCCAGTGAAGTGGGAAGAAAAACCGAAGGGGACCACTGAATCTATTAAAAGACTTTATTGCTCTCTCCTGCCTTCTCCCTGCGTCAGCACTGATACCCAGCCTCTACTAAACGCAATCACCTATACGCAAAACCTGCCACAGCCAGCACCACATTCACTAGTTAATTCAGTCAGCTCACAAACAACAACACTGACTGCTGTTCCTGTTAATCAGATGGCATAACAATGACATCTGCAACTTAGAGCAATAATTTGGTGAAGAATCTTTAAACTTCGACTGTCCCCTCAATCAGCCAAGAGATTGTTGGCACTGCAGTAGTTTACTATAAGTAGTAAACAAACATTTATCACTCATTTTCCACCAAATTACTGTTTAATCTGTTGCAAATTAGTTTTGTAAATTACTAAACTCATGATATCGGTCTACCTTTTCTGAGTTAATGACAGCCCACCGGCCCAAGCTGACGTAAGGCTAACCTTGAGCTCCCCTGCCACCCTTCAGAGGCTGAGCTTGTGCTCCCCTGCCACCAGGTCTGAGACAGACATCATGCTCCCCTGCCACACTTTAACAGTAGTTGCTCACCTTGGACTAGTTTCCCAATCTGCCATCACCTCCACAACACCTGAGCATTACAGCAGAAATCCAGTGTCCTCAACTCAGTAATGTATAAGTGACTAGAGGAGGATTTGTGGGCCTGGTTCCTCCTAAGCTTTCTTACACCTGCTGAGGGAGATTTTCCTTGCCATCGTCACCCTTTGGCTTGCTCACTTTGGGTTTTTGTCTTTATCCTTTAGGTTCTGTGTGTAAAGCTGCTTTGTTGACATCAGTTGTATAACATGCTATACAAATACATTTGGTTTGAATTGAATGCGATAAATAAATGTCATCGAGCCAACAACATTTTTAGCATCAACAACATTAAAAAAAAGTTGTTCAACTATCTCCCATAGCCATCACATTGGTGTATGATCGGAGTTATTGTATGAGGAACTTGTAATGCTCTGCTAACGCTCAAATAAGAGCCAATCCAATTGCTGGTTATGTTGTGAGTAAAGGTAAACAATATTGTCTCTGGTCAGCCCACATCAAAAAAGAAAGTCACTAATACAGACTAAAAATGTGTATCTCACACCTGTTTCCTTTTTTGTTAACTATATCTGGGGTTGATTTAAAAAAAATAAACATATCTGAGATACGTTAGATAGATATTCTGCCTCAAGCAGTGTTGCAAGTCTTGATCAGGATCTTCATTAGTGGTCTTTTAAGGAGAAAAGCAGAAGACCCCTGGCAATAGTTGTTCCCACCGCAAACACAAAAAAATCAATACAAATCAAAACCCTCCAATCTAAATACAAAATGCTTTTAGAATTCATTCCGTATCATATAACTCATACCTACTTGCTTCCCTTTAAGAAACATTTTGTTGTTTTTTACAGATTCATCCATTTTAATGGAAAACTCTCCTGCTCTTAGAACATCCTTCACATTCTAATCCTCTGCGTGCCAGGCAGCAGCAATGCTCAAGGCTGCTGTCTCTCTTCAGTCTCAGTCATGCATTCAATTTTTTCCCTTTTCTTTTTTTCACTGCTGTGCCTTTGCACTCGTTCCTGAGGCTGTGGCTGTTTTCTAATGATAGCGCAGAACAATCCCACAGAAAGGGGCAGAGTAGCAGAGGCAGAAGTACGATTCAACTGCTTGACATGCAAATAAATGTTTCATACAAACAATGCCATGCTCAATACAGTCAGCGCATTCGTGCAGAAACCAAACTCAGTGAACTGTTTGCTGCTGCTTTAAATGTTGAGTGTGTGGTGTAAAATCCGACTAAGACAGTCCTTAGTAAGGCTGCAACAAATGACTTTTATGTGGCCATCAGCATTTAAATGTAGAATTTGCTAAATAAAATTGAAGACAATAAAATGAATATATTCAAAATTTCACAAAAACATGTTTTAATAAAATCTCCTAATATAAAATATAAATGAAACTCCAGTATGTTTTTCCAAGGCTGTGAAAAGTATTATTAAAAAACATAATAAAGGTAAAACAATTATCCTTTAATTTTTCAGATAAAAAGGGGGACAAATGAGATGCAGTCATTTTAGCTTTCATTTTGAAAGCATTTTGTTTTACTGCTACAATTACACTAGTGCATTTCATTTTGACACAGCCTGTCTAGAGCCCTCTTCTGCTTGCAGCATAACCAGCAAGCTGATTGTCTCTTTTTGTTGAAGGGCAGGACTTTTTTTTTATGGGGGGTTTCATCCGTAAACAAAGACCATGTTGACTGTTGGGAGACCTTCTGAAAAGCAGCTCAGTCTGTATATTTTCACTGCAGTTCTGCACTGATATTAACAGATTTATTTTTTTAACTGTAAAAAATGTAATTATTACTGTAAAGATGTGTGACCTGAAACATTCCTCTTTAGCACAGGAAACACAAACGATGATGTCATATATTAATCAACTATTAAATTAGTTGCTAATTTGGTCGTCTATTTTAGTGGACTAAATCAAAAGTCTTTTTATCCCCAGTGTCCAGTAAAATCTGTACTACAGGATCACAAACCTTTCATGTGTAGGGAATGTGCATAATCAGTCTCATAACTCTTAGTCTAAAGTGCTTTGTTGTTCACTCAGAAAATATATCTCTTGATTGTGTAAATAGGCTAGAGCCTAAATATATGCAGGAGCTCAGCTAGTGCCAGAGCTGATACTTGCATGAACAATGTCCGATTCAAAGGGTACACACACACACACACACACACACACACACACACACACACACACACACACACACACACATTATGAAAAGATAAGACGTGTCCTGAAAGCAGTTACAAGCATTTAATTTAGTCAAAGATTAGTCTTAAAAGAGATGGGACTTCAGTTGCTATTTAACATTTCACAGCAAGGGGTTCAGCTGTTCAGACATGACAGGGAAATTTGTTCCACCACCTGGGTCCCTGGGCAGAGCAAAGTCTTGTTTATCATTCATGTGTCTTGAATAATGATTGGTCAACCCATCCCTCACTTGAAGCTTGAATGGCTTTAGGTACTGATCAAGTTAAAATGACTGTTGTCAGGTAAGATAAGGGTTGGTCCATGTTTGGCATTGCAGGCAATTATTAGTGTTTAAATCTATACAACACAATATACTGTAATATTCTCACAGGTCTTACTAAGACCACCTCTATTCCTACACACTCATGCAGTTATCTAATCAGGTAATTGTGTGGCAGCAGTGCAATACATAAAATCATGCAGATGCAGCCCAGCAGCTTCAGGTAATGTTCACATCAACCATCAAAATGGGGGAAAATAAATGTGATCTCAGTGACATTAAACCTAGAGAAAGTTTATCTAAAACAACAGAAGACCACATTGGGTTCCTTTTCTATCAGTCAAGAACAGAAAGCTGAGGCTGCAGTGGGCACAGATCAACAAAACTGAAGAGCTGAAGACCCTAGACAGAACAACCTAGTCTGGGCTGATACATCTAGATATCTCCTGATGAATACAGGTGATAGGGTGAGAATTGTGCTGTGAATAACTTGAACCTATGATCCCAACCTGCCTTACGTCAACAGTCCAATCTGGTGGAAGAGGTTTAATGGTGTTAGGAATGCTTTCTTAGCACGTTTTGGGACCTTTAGCACCTATCAATCATTGTCTTAAGCACACAGCCTGTTGAGAGTATTGACCAGGTTGCTGACCATGAGCGTCTTTTCATGGCCACAACTGACCCTTATTGTACGAGGAATTTCCAGCATGATCATGCACCACAGTTACATTTGTCTTAAACTGGCTTCATGAACATTTGGGATGTGGTGGAACAAGATCAGCATGAAAATGACCAATCACATCTTTTTAAACCACCAATGCTGCATCACTGGACACACATTCATATTATATGAAGGTTCTGCACTTCATGGTTTTGTACATAACCATTCATTCAAGAGGCACTACTTTGGCTTTTCTCCAAAGAACTCCTTTTTGAACTATTTTTAAGATGTTTTTGCTTTTTGTCTCCTAATCTCATGTGTCCTTTTGATTTGTTTCTCTCTTAGTGTCTCTATTTCCTTCCTCACAGGCTAAAACCCAGTGGTCACTCAGCAGGTGGGCAAGTGTCCAGAAATCTATAAATCTTCTACGAAGGAGAACACAGGCTGTATTTAATCCAAAACTTTCCCAAGCCAATCAAGCCCAGTGCAGTACATGCTAAAGTGATTACAGCTGCCAAGAGGCCCAAACCCTGAACTCTTTAACAGGTTCAACCACTTTCATCTCTTCTCCCATGGTGCTCTGAGCTGGATCTGCTCTGTCAGGTGTCCTGCTGTGCGCTTTTACACAGAGACTCAGGAGCTCTTTCTGGTTGAGCAGATTGCAGCTCCTTCAGGAGCTTTAATCTGTCAAACCTGCTCAGCTGCACAGTCTTCTATGATTACACTTACAATAACATACATTCAACACACATTCTGATATGTTGGCCACATATTACAGTGATTATAGTTTACTGTAAGAAATGTTGCTATGGTGGCATTAAGTGCCCTGCTGTTACCCTTCTGCCCACTGATGCATAAAAGTATTTTATGCTGGTGGTTAAAGTTTAGTTAAGGGGATAAACTTTATAAAGTGGTGCTTTATTTCTGCATAAATCTGACCTTAAACTTCATCATAAGTAGATTAAGAGAACCAAATTAAACAAATGTGACAGCAATATTTCACTTTTATTGCACATTTATTTATTGAGGACAATAACCCAATATTACATATCTGTTTGCGGTGTATGTGAACCTTTAAAATTTAAAGGTGAGTCAGGTGTTTTCAATCAATGGGAGACAACCAAGTGTGAGTGGCTGCCTTCTTTTTAATGACAAAACTGCAATCTATCAAAGTCTGATCTTCACAACACATGTTTGTGAAAGTGTATTGGAGCATTAATAAATGTTATTTCTTAGGAACTCTGGTCAAAGAGGTGGAAAAGGCTACAAAACTGAAAGGAATGTCATGGCTCAATGATGGCATGACTTCCTGGTCCACATGCATAAAAAAATCATGGTACTACCAGCACCATGATTTGGGTCTTTTTTGATGCATGTGGACCAGGACGCCATGCTATCGTTGATGGAAAAAATGATAGTGGCAAATTCTAAAGGAAAAGTGTCAGATTTCAGTCATTGAGCTGAATCTCAATAGAGAATGGCTCATACGGCACCTGAAGTAAGCAGTTCATGGGAGAAAACCCACCAACATAACAGAGTTAAAGCTATGTTGTAACAGTGCAGGACTAATTAACTGTCACTGAAAACATTTTATTGGTGTCACATCAAGTACATCATGAAATCAAAGGTTCATATACTTTTGCCATTTAGTATTGAATTATTTTCCTTTATAAATAAATGAGCAAGTGTATTTTATTCATATATTTTTGTTTAGTAATAATCACCCTAATTCACTCTAGTTTTACTCTGCTTCAGTCCAGTATTACACATCACATTCATCCAGCCTTACATCACCCTGGTCCATTTCATTCTTGCACTACATCATTCTAGTGTAGCATTTCACTTTGTCACCCGGGTCCAAACTTACACTATATCACTCTGATCCACTCAATACTACACTATAAAGGCATTCACCTGATTCACTCTAGTATTAAAATTCATTGCCCTGTTTCACTCCAGAATATCATTATTTCACCCTGACCCACTCCATCCTTGCACTACATCACCCTTATCCAGTATTTCACTATCACCCAGGGCCACTTCACCTACACTATATAACTATATCACTCTTGTCCACCCCATTCTTGCACTATCACCATATTGCCCTTGTCATTCTTGCACTATATCACCCTCATCCACTATCACCCAGGACCACCTCACCACTGGATTTAATCACCTCAATCCAGTCAGTATTACACTATATCACCCTGGTCTGCTCTGTTCTTGCATTATATCACCCTCTTCCATTATTACATATCCTGGACCATATCACTAAATCCCTCAGGTCCAGTCAGCTTCACACTATGTTACACTGATCTCCTCCAACAGCACCCATCTCCACTCCCCTTCAGACATGCATTAATCCTAAGAGTGAGCAGAAACATGACCTCACTGACCTTTGTGCCCAGGTGCACTTTCACGTCTACTTTGTGCTTCTTCTGCTCAAGTATGCTGAGCAGGTACTCCTGGAACACTCCTATCTTGGTGAAGAAGTGCTCGTTGTGCCAGCAGCCCTCCATGTTGTCGAAGTCCACGCCGAGGCCCAGCAGGAAGCGCACGCTGCGCGGATCCAGCGCGATCTGCTGCGGCCTGCACAGCAGCGCTGTCCGGTAACGCTCGTCCAGCACGGTGAGTTTCAGCACTTTGCCGGTGCGGACAGCGACCAGCGCCGCCGTCAGCCCGATGGGTCCCGAGCCCACCACCAGCACGGAGATGCGCGCGCGCCACTGCCGAATGCCGTCCAAGCTCGCCTTAACAAGCACGTACACGGCCACCGCCAGCAGCGTGCTGAGCGCCGTGTCGCACGCGCTCCCGTACTGGCTCGCGTTTGCGCGCGGCGCCGCGCCGTCCGCCCCGTCCGCCCCGTCCATGGCGGGGTCTTTCCTCCTTCACTCGTCCGTCAGCTGCACTTTTTCCATGACGTGGCCACCCTGCAGCCAGAGAGGTGCACGCGCTCACGCCGACAAAAACAGAGCGGCGCGCGCGCGAAGAACGGACCTCCGTACCACCCTGAACGGCGCGGCTGTGCGCGTGGACTCTGGAGAGTGAGAGCGCGGCGCGCGCTGCAGTGCACTCCGGCAAGTGCTCCACTGACTGTGGCACGAGGGGGAGTGTGTGTGTGTGTGTGTGAGAGAGAGAGAGAGAGAGAGAGAGAGAGAGAGCGAGTGAGAGAGTGAGTGTGTGCACACTTGGAACGCGTCAGCCTGAACCGGGACAGGGCGCGTAGCCCCCCCCCCCCATTCTAGCAAGCCCCGCCCACCCGCTGTACGGACTACTGAATATTCAGAGAGCAGGTAGTTTGTTCCAATACGGGAGGGGAAAATGTCCACGTGAACATATCACTTAGCAACGCGAGACGCTATAATGATTTAATGATTCAATAGGTGAACATTTGCATAAATTAACATACAGATTGGAGGTTTATGTACTTTATTTATTTTATTATTTATTTAGTTAGTTAGTTATATGTATTTGTTTGTTTTTGACACCACTTACAAACTTCCAGCAGAGATGCAGTTAATGGACACAGAATACAGGAATCAGATCCCCTTTTAAATGAAAAAAGTGGTGAACCGGTTATAAATGGTTATGCTGGTTACCAGTGGAGATGTTCACAGACGTCCAAGGACTCAAGTCAACCTTGCTGAAAAAACAGCCTGGTTAGGCAAAGCTGGACCAGCTGAGTTCTTAACCAGGACACTGCATGCTTTTGTTTGAGTGTGAGTTTCACTGTTCTATGATTAAGTGGACCAAGTTAAACAAACAGTATTACACACACACACACACACACACACTGCAATGTTGATGGCTAGCAAGATGACTTTCCCTGTATGATGGAGACCTTTAGTCCATTACTCAGCACTGAAGATCCAACTGCAGTGAGGCCTTTGGCTTTCGCAGTCTGAACCAAATGTACTGTATCTTAAGCAATATATCTCCCCAGCTATTTTTGACAATTATTGATCTATGGAGCTAAAATGAGTCAAGTCAATGAAATCCAGCCTTATATACTCTATTAGAGTCCTGCCAATGACTGTGCAAAAATGAAAACCAAGGGTGCTTGCAGCTCCTATGTTAGTGTTAATGTGTGGATGCTCTCTCTTACACAATAAAAGATCATCACTGAACACCTGCACCCAATTGAATTTTGAATAGAACAGCAAAATTATCCATTCAGGCTGAAAATGTGACAATACAATAATGACCTCTAGATGTTGTAACATTGCTGTGAGAATTTGATTGCATCCAGCCATAAAAGCTTTGGTCAGATACTAGCCACTGAATTAGGCATGGTGAATGTAGACTCAAGTGTAGTGGCTCCAGATTGTCCCATTCTATCAGTAGTGCTGGAGATTCTACAAGCAGAGCGTGGGCAGTTGAATGCCTGTGTCAGCAATGAGTGCACTTCAAAGTAAGTGAATTCACAAGTAAGGAGCAGAGTATATGTACTGTTGGATACTGTTTGGATATATTGTGTACATAGTGTGTTTTTTTACCTTGACAAATGTTCAAATCTTCAGTGCCTTTCATGCACACAAGATGTGTTTTTGAATGAATCATGTTTGATACCTTCTGTCTGAGGACTTTCTCGCTTAGCTACTGTTGCCAAGGACTCACTTTTTGACTTCAAGCTGATTGCAGTTGAAATGCTTTTTAGCAGTGGCAACAGAAAGGGGCACTCAAACAATGAAATTGCACTGAATAGAGTCTAGAGTTTGCTGTGCTCAAATCACACTGCAATGCAAAGTGTCAGGGAAGAATGAATACATACACACGTACACACTGACACTTAAAGAGTGAGAGATGCATTGACAGAAAGAAATTTAAGTCATTGGAGACATGCTGATATCTTGGCTGGTTCACAAATGAAAGTCGAAAAATTGATTTTCAAGGTCACTACTGTTTCTATCGACAGATGTAGTAAACTGTGCAGCAACAGATATACTACTGTCAGTCATTTTCATCAATATGCTAAGTGTTGATGAAATTGATAGGTAGGTGGTAGCTGATACAGCATGCCAGAAGTCATAGGAAAGTAGATAATAGACTGATTATGAAGTGTTTTTTCCTTATGGGATGGCTTGACAACACCACCATAATTCATGAGGTATTATCTTGTAAATTAATTTGAACACTGGCCAGTGTATTGTTGGCAAGGCGACAAGAATTATCAGCATTCAAACATGGCATACTAATGGGTGCTAGATGGATGGTACATTCCATTTCAGAAGCTGTGCAGATATTTAACAGTCCTCAATCCACAGTGTCCTCAAGTGTGTACCGGGAATACATTGTAGAAGGCATTACCACCCATAGAGGACAGTGCAGTGGCTAGTAATGATGACAAGCAGCATTTCATTATAATTCACATCCACATTCAATGCAGAAGACCTCACATGCTGGTCAGGACAACATTCTTTAGCTTCTATGGGATATTACATATATCTGATAACTGATTCCTGTCTCGTGACTTTTGGGTTTTTAGTGTAAAATGGCCAGTGATTGTAGGTTCAAGAAATACCTAATAAAATGACAAATTAACATAATTAAAGATGACATGATGAAGGTACAAAAACATACACTCATTCCCTAGGAGTGTAACATAAAAGTTTGGTTTGCACCATGGTTTTGACCTCACACTTAAGTAAGAATACAGTACAATAGAAAAAAAGCATAAGCTTTCTTTCTTTTTATTTAATTTGAACAGACCATTGTACAAATTACAATTTGTTCTACTTCATGCCATATAGCAGTCCTACCTGGGGTAGTTAATAAAGCCAAGACTACAGTTACCATAATAATACTCCAAACCACTGTCATTTCCACAATACCATGCACAAACAATGGCTTACATCTCCCGGGTGGCACATGCACTTGTGAAAGTGCCATGTTTTCCCTTCTAGCACATGCTGAGTTAAAAGGTTGGCATTATTAAAATGAATCATAAATGTCATAGTGTCATTGCCCACATTACGTATTGTGGAAAGAGCAAACTACATGTCAGTGTTGTTGAAGAATTACACAGAGCAGAGGGAAATCATCTCAAAGAATGCAGTTGTGGTTATTGTTGTGTGGCATTTTTTTGACTGATTACTATAAATCAATGGGTGTATCATTTGAATTAGTGTTTTAGCCAACCAAAGTTAAGCAAAATCAAACACAACTGGCTTAAATTAACAAATTATCTACCTCAATCTGTTTCTCTGTACACCAAGACAGATAGTTTGTAAGCAAAAAAATGCCCAGATGTGGTTTTACAACCCGATACTTTTGGCCTCAGGATAAAATTTATTTATTTTTTTTAATAGTATGATAAGTTCTGGTCTTACTAGCTGGTTTACAGTGAGGTATCGTGACAACTCAAACAGAAACTGCATAGCATAGGTGTGTTTTAGCACTATAAGAACTTATTTTTTTGTAATTATTCCTGAGTCTTAGCAGATAGCACTGCTTTCCTCCAGGCACAGTTAGCTTATCAACTGAATGTCTTAAATACAACTCAAACTACATTATATTACATTGTAAGTATAATATGTTTTTTGAGAACTGTGGCTAAATATCTGCCTCAAGATTCCAGTGAATCAGAGCCATGAGATTATCTCTACACTACAGCAAAGCACCTTGATTACAGTACCAAACAGGCATGGACTGGACATCGTGAGAACCCTAAAAAATCCCATTGGGCTGCTATGGATATGGGCCACTAAGATGGTGATGAGGCCAGTTGACACTCCCATGTACAAAATGGGGTCATAAAGGAGCTAATGAAAATCCAGGGCTGAAATAAGATGCCAGTCCAACTGTGGTACCAAGTACCATGGGGCATACTGGGTGGTTAGGGAACCAGCCTTATGACTGGATGGTTACTGGTTCAAATCCCTGAACTGGCAGGACATGACTGAAGTGCCCTTGAGTATAAAGTGCCCTACTACCAAGATGCTCTCTGGGTGCCATGGATAGGGCTGCCCACTACTCTGGTCATGTGTGCTCACTGCCCCCTTGTGTATATTCACTAGTGAGTATGTGTATCGCTATATCTTTTGCCCTCAACTACTAAGAAACATTTGAAACACTGTTATTTAGCAGTTTTTTAAGTATATATATTTTATACTGGAAGGGGCCCTTGGTTAAGAAAAGGTTTGTGAATCCCTGCTTTAAATAACTATTCACTGAAAATATAGCACTCCAAAGAACACGTTTTAGAAACCATATTTGTAAGAGTTCCATAAAATCTCTGAACTACCTGTTTACTGAATCTACCTGTATCTGATTTGAATATTATGGTCTATTCTTCTGTGGTCATGACTTTACTCATACATACTTCCATTCACAGTCTGTATTTCCAACACACTTCCTCCCTGCGTCACACACATTAATGGTTTGACCTTCACGTCCATTTAGCCATTGGGCAGCTGGACATAAACCATGCTCTGTCGGTGGTGCAGAATGAAGAAGCATTTACCAACCAAGCTAATCATCATTCAGCAGCTGCGCATGGAGAGATGAGGGGAGAATGGCCTGAGGTAATAATGTGTGAGGCAAGCATTCAGAATTAAACAATTCCAATGCATATAAGTGTACTGCAGTGTGTAATGTTACAACTATAACTGAAGTATATAGTGATCTATATAAATGTACAGTCCAAAACTTCACAAGAGAGGCATTAACATGTCATCTGTTTATTACAAACATCATATCCTTTAAGTGTAGTGTGTTATTATGAATTAACATAGTCATGTTTATTTCTTCATGACTGTTCTTTAATCTTTCTTAATTCCTTAAACTGACAGTTTACCTTTAAGACTGATACACAATATTAACATAGGTTTTGGGACAGCTACAGCTTACATACAGTTTTTATGACATCCCATTCTAAACCCATAGGTATTAATATAGATTTGTTCCCCTTTAGCAGATATAACAGCTCCCTCTCTCCAGAAAGGAAACCTTGTATAAGATTTTGGAGTGTATCTGTGTGAGGTTTAGCTCATTCATCCAGGTGAGCATTTGTGAGGTCACCTGTGAGGATCTGACTCACACTCTTTACTCTAGTTCATCCTACATGTGTTTGATGGGGATGAGATCTGGGCTCTGTGTGAGCCAGTCAGGTTCTTCCACACCAAACTCACTGAAGCATGTCTTCATGGACCTTTTGTGCACTGGAGCATAGCCATGCTGGAACAAAAAAACAGGCCTTCCTTAAAGGTTTCCACAAACCTGGAGGCATACAATTGTCTATAATGTCTTGGTTTGCTGAGGCAAGACTTTGCTTCACTGAAAGTAAGGGACCTTTAGGCCCACCCCTGAAAAACAACCCAGTATTATATATCTAGTATTATCCCTCCTCCTCCAAACTGTACAGGTGGCACAATGCAATCAGAAGGGTGACATTGTCCTAGCATTCGTCAAATCTAGACTCTTCCAGAAGCATGATTTGTCACTCCACAAAACACATTTCTACTGCTCCAGAGTCCAACTGTGATATGCTCTACACCACTCCATTAATATGGCATTGTGCTTTGAGATATAAGGCTTGCATGCAGCTTCTCAACCAATGCTTCTTCCTCTACTACATGCAATGAACATGTGGTCCATATAGAGTCTGACAGACTTGTATAGTATTGAATGGCATTGAATCTAAATGGTAGAGCTACACTACTGTAAGCTAAATAGGCAGATAACCTATATTTACATGTATTTTTGTGACCACTTAAATAGTGCATACTGTTTAATGTATGGACTGGGGTATGAATAGTATGCAAATTTTATCTAATCAAAATATGATACAAATGTGTCATTTTCTATGCTACAATCATTCAAACCTTTCTTTTATTTAGCTTGAAATGTTCACACAATGTAGAGAGCAGCAGCTTTTACACTGTGTGCAAATTAATAGGCAATAATAGGCTGGAAAATATATGGTAAGAGGTTTCTTACTCATTCTTGTCCCCTTTCTCTCTCTGACTCATTATTGGCTCGGCTCTCTCCCTCTCTCTATCATTTACAGCAGGTAGTTTTGATTATGACATATGGTGAACAGTACCTGCCTTTTGCAAACACCTGCCTCATGTTGAAGCAAAGGGAAAAATACAGCATGCAGCCGTGAAGCTGAATAGCCTGTGTGTGTACATATGTGTTTAGTGTACGTGCCATGCTAGCTTTGAATAGAAATTACTGTTTCTTTCTTTAGATGACAATAATGTATTCAGACCACAGCACCTTAATTCAGCTCCCTGCTGATGTTGAAACAAAGAAGGCAAAATGGATCACAATAGAAGATGCTGATCTGCACATAGAACCAATTAAATCTGCAGGGGTAAGCAGGATAAGGGAAGAACATCAAACATTTGTCTGAAGTTCTGGAATATCATGTAAGACTAGGGCTGGGCAATATATCAATATTTAAATTGGGATATAAACAGTGCAATATGAGCTGAGGTTATGTTGTTTATATCAAGTTTTTAAATAATGTTGTTTCCATCTTATGGAAACCTTTTTTATGCTCCATTGCTTTGCTCTTCCCCCTGCTCTCAGCTCTACTACCCTCTGCCATCATTCATATTCTAACACACACACCAAGGAGGTGGCATTAGCCAGAGCTCTGGAATGAACATGGCTTAGTGTCTACAAAGTAGAAATGAAGATCAAATTTCAATTTGTTTAAATACAGTATTTTCCCCATCATATATTGCAATTCACTGACAATATATCGGGATATCATATTTTTGGCCATATCACCCAGCCCTACAAGACACAGTAGGCAAAATAGGACTTACCCACACACAAAAGTGGACGCTTATACATGTGTGCAATGTTTGTACATATGTTACATACAAATAATTACATACAAATAGTATTACTTATTTGTGTGTGTGTGTGTGTGTGTGTGTGTGTGTGTGTGTGTGTGTGTGTGTACATGTAAGTAGCTTTATGTAGTCATAAATGCCAGAGGTATCATATATCATCACTGTGAATACAAAACTGTAACATTTACAGCAGAAATTAATAGAACATGATTATCATTATTTATGTACAATATCTATTGGTCCATTGATCATAAAATATTCACATACAGGTTTTTTTTATGTCAGTATCAAGCTATTTATTAGGAAGTCTACACTAATACTACCTTTTCTCATAATCCAGCTTCAGTTCTTCTTGGATGGATTCAGATCTTCATGGATTCTGCATGGATTCTGATACATGTTACTGACTTTTTACAAGCAAAATGACTTTTGATTTGTGGCACTGAGCATCATCATGCTGGAAGCAGTCTGTAAAACTCACGTGTCAAACTCAATTCCCGCGGGCCAAATGTGATGTGGCCCGCAAGAGCTCAAAAGATCTGATTGACTGCAATCTAGTGGTTTAATGCCGTCGCTTCACGGGTAACATAATCGGCATGAATTGTGGGAAATGGAGTTTATGGTCAAGGTAACTGTCACGCGCACCTGATAACTTATCATTAGATTATCCATCAAGAGGCTGTGTGTGGAAAGTGCTGGGGATGGATGATATAGTGAGCACGGTCATGAAGACTGTGAACTCCACTCGTGGCCTGAACCACCGTCAGTTCCAGCTGTTCCTGCAGGAGATGGGCTCGGAGCCGGAGACGCGCCGGGCCGTTCGGTGCTGCGGTGACTGAGTTGGAGCAAAGTCCTCCAACGATTTTTTTGAGCTTAGAGAAGACATTGCTCTTTTCGTGCAGGATAAAGGAAAACCCATGTGCGAACTGTCAGATCCAAACTGGCTGCGTGACTTTGCGATGTTGTGCGACATCACCGAACATCTGGCCCAACTGAATCAGAAGCTTCAGGGACGCAAACGAGTCATCACGCAGATGTCCGACATGATCACCGCTCTCCAGTGTGAACTTGATCTATGGATGTGCCAGGTCAAACAGGACAGTCTTGCCCACGGCCCAGAGCATCTCAGCCTCATTTCTCAGTTTCTCATGCGTTCAGTCGACTACCAAACCGAGCCGCTTAATAAATGAGTTTGATCGGCGCTTCTGTGACTTTAGAGCCCAGCAGTCAGGCTGTGCCATCTTTGCCAATCCTTTCACCACCGACGTCTTCACTGCACCCCAAACCTTCAGATGGAGCCAATCGAGCTTCAGAGTGATCCCTGCCTGAGAGCAAAGTTCCAGGATGCTGCAGTCCAGCACTTCTACCCTCTGCTGCCCCCTGATCTGATGCCACACCTTCAGCTTCATGCTGCCGGTGTTTTGTCTATGTTTGGGAGAACCTGTCTGTTTTCAGTGAGGAATCTCAACAAAACAAGCACAGATCACATCCCTGATGACTACCTCCCTGCTGTCCTTCCTATTGCGTCGGCAATCGTTGATATATGGAGTAATTTGAGTTTCCTAACCCGACAAATGAACAGGATTTATGTTATGATAACAGAGCAACTATTTATAAGTTGAATAAGTAGTAAATTCAGGGTATTTTAACAGTTACATCTGGCCCTTTAAGCAACCATTATGCTGATGTGGCCCTCTGTCAAAATGAGTTTGACACCCCTGCTTTAGAAGGTAAACTGTAGTCACAAAGGAGCCATAGCCACGATGCACGTCAGCAACAATACTCAAATCGGCTGTGGCATTTAAGCAATGACTGATTGCTATTAATAGGCCCAATGTGTGCCAAGAGAACACTCCCCACACCATTACACTACTTCCACCAGCCTGAACTGTAGACACAAGCCTAGATGCAATTCTTACTCTTCAATCTGTTGGTCTCAGTAGCCATCAATATTCGTCAGACCAGGCTACACTGTTCCTTTCCCAACTGTCAGGTTTTGGTGATCTGTGCTGACCACAGGTTTTTGTTTAACAGAATTGGAAACTAACATTCTGCTATTGTAGTCCATCTGTCTCAAAGTGTGATGTGTTCTGCATTCTAACGTTTTCACCCCTGTAGTTTGTTTGTTTTGGTCTGAATCAGTTAATGGTTCCCCCATGGTTAGGTTTGGTTTCAAACAAGTGCACCAAGACCAGTCATGACCTAGTATAATTATAAGCCATTAATGAGTTAAATGCTTTTGAAAGACAGGGAATTTTGTTCCATCACTTTGGTACCAGGACAGAAAAGAGCCTGGATGCTTATCTTCTGTGCATCTTGAGGGATTGTGGAGAAAGCGACTCTGTACTTTATGCTTGAAGGGCTCTTGGTAAAGCTCAGGTTTTGGCCATTGCCATCAAGTATGGAGGGGCTGGTCCAGTTTTAGGTTTGTAGATCAGCATCAAGGTTTTGAATCTGATGTTCATGTACAGGAATTCAATAAAGAGATCACAACTGGAGTTACATGGCTGAACTTTGGAACATTAAAGACAAGCTGGGCTGTTGCATTATGGATCAGTTGTAAAGGCCAGATTGTACACATAGGAAGGCCAGCCAGAAGGGACCTGCAAGTGCTGAAGTGACAAGAGACTGAACGAGTGGCTTCTCTATGTGGCTTCACCTGCAGAACCATTTAGCTCAAATTACACCTGATAGTTAGAGTGGATTGAGGTCAGATCAGGTTCTATACAAACAAATCATTCCAGAGTTCGTTTGTAACCAGATTGAGAGCACATGGAATTGGAATTGGTTTAGTACAAATTTTCTACCCACCCAGAGATAGAATGGGTGAGTAGGAAATTAGAGGTATTCTGGAACCACTAATTGGTGCTCTCTCCCCTCATCACTCTCAATACAATGCTGGCCAGCACAGGCATCTGTGAGCTGTTGTATAGGAGCTCGGGGCTTGACCCTTTCCTCTGAGCAGTTTGGCTGGACTGTGATGCACTGCAAGAGTGAGTTTGACTTCACATGTATTGGAGGAGACATGTGCTTGCCTTCACCCTCCTAGTGTCAGGAACATCATACATGATGGGGAGAGTCCTAACGGGGTTGGGTAATTGGCACAACAACAACAAACAAACAAAACAAAAACAGCATGATTTAAGTGTATTTAAAGGGTTTGGTGGAAGTGTTTCTGATTTTAGATATCAATCATAAATTTCCAGCACTTTGGGACAATGTAGCACTGGTGTTTATTTGTTGTTTTTTGTCATTTTGCAGCTCTTTTTTGAGGTGTGTTGGGCTTTTTTGGCCACTGTAGGCACCAACAACCATGACACATTCAAAATCACTGAGATTACATTTTTTCCCAATTGTGATGGTAGATGTCAGCAATACCTGAAGCTGCTGTCCCATGTTTATCATTTTCTACTGCTGCCTCACAATCTGCAGATTAGTGAAGTAATGAGTCATTTAACAGACCTTCCTAGTAAGATGCTCAGTGTGCATCTCTTTCAGGTTCATTGAAGCTTTTGGAAGTGTTCTGTTGCTCTTGTAAGACAGCATTGTTTTTTTGTTTTGTTTTTCCTTTATATTCTGGACACACACACACACACACACACACACACACACACACACACACACACACACACACACACACACACACAGTGAAATGCTAATGATAAATGCAGTGAGGTGAATGACAGGCTCAGGCTCCTGCAGTAATTGGTTTCCGCCTCTATTCAAGCTCCTGGCAACCACAGCTCTCCAGCATGGCTGCTGGGGGAAGAGAGATCTCAGGTGTTAATTAAAGACACCCAGGCAGAAAGAACTCAAAGCATAATGCAGGATAACATGAGGCTAGCAACGGACATCCACCTGGTCACTTAGAAACTCCATCTTATGTGTCTAACTTACTGTGCAGTTGTATAACTGAGAGTGATGTTGAGCCATGTGATTTTTGTCCTTTGTGATGTTGCGATGGTTACATTCACCCCACTGACGTATACACACGGGGAACAGCATTGATAGACATGCACTACAATCATTCTCTTGCAACATGATTATTTTCCCCGCAGTGCAAAATATGGCCATTCATTCACGACAAAATAAAAGGCCTAATATTAGACGTAGAGGAAGGATGATGATGTGCATAAAATGCAGTCTGCTGTGGGTGCTATACGAGGGAGTGCATCAGAGTATAGACTCATTGTTCAGGTAAAAGCACACAGAGGAGGCTATGAAGCACTTACCACTCCACTAGATACCAAAGATAGCACTCTCTTAATACATGGAAGTCTTAATATGGTGTACATGTCCAATACCACTTGAGTCTAGTGCAACCATATATTATATGAGTATGACAGTGGTGATCTAATAGTTGAGATACTGAGAGACTAGTAGAGAGATGTTTCTCTTTTTAAAACAAAATGTTGCCATTTAGTTTATATTATATAAGTTATACTGAAAAGTGCAATATTAAAATGAAATATGCTTGCTTCAGAAGATCACACTACAAATATTAGTATATCTCAGGGAAGGACACTGTGTAAAGGGCATTTTTTTCATCATTTGATTCGAAAGGACATTACGTGCAAAGTGAATATTTTAAGCCTTTTCTTTATTACTGGTCAGTGTACATTATAGTTCATCAAGACAAAAATCCATTTTCTCAGAAATATTTCATTTTGAGTTAGTGTAAATAATATTCAAACAATGTAAATACTGACTGCTGACCTGACAGTTGTCTGGAAGATAATCATCCACATCTTCCACAAAAGTGGGTAATCTCATAAGGTTATTGCTGGCTGTTCTCAGAGTGCTGCATCAAAGACTATTAATGGAAAGCTGGAGAAAGGAGAAAATGTGGTCGGAAAAGGTGCACGAGCACTAGGAATGACCACAGCCTTGGGAGGATTGTCAAGAAAAGTCAAGTGCAGTATGTAATGGTTTAGGTGTTAGTCTACTGTTTCCAGAGTCAATGTAGAATCTACCAGATTTAACAGCACTTCACGCTTCAATCTGGTCAGATGTTTATGGAGCAGCCAGTTTCCTTTTCCAGTAGGCCAAAAGCTGGATTTTCATAAGCAATGAGCAATGATGGGCTGGCCATTGGGAGAATCTGGAAACATTAGTGTGGGTCGCTATGGTTGAAGTGGTCCATCACCATTACATTAACAATAAAGCACAGTCAACAAAAAATAATAAAATAATAAGGCCAAAAATATGGGGGGGCTAAAGTCACAAGCCCCAAGAAGAATCTTCATGAATAGGGAAAACTCACACTCATCCCAAAAAACCTGAGAACTGTGAAGTACAATACAGAGACATAACCAACCCGCTAAGTGTCCCGGCCATAATCAAGATGAACTGCAGCAGGCAGTTCTATCTAAAGCACCATCAATCTATACAAAACTATACAGTAAACAACACATAACGATGTGAAGACTAGTGCTGAGTTAGCAGTTCAATCTCACTGCAGAAAGGCAGTAAGGCAGTCTGACCCATGAGAAGAAATGGTTAATGAGCCTGGAAACCTTGGGCTGCAGCTGGATGTTCTGCAGTCTATCTTCAGATAAAAGTTGAATAAACAGTTCAAGTGAGGGTTTAGCAGATCCAAAGGACATAGTGCTCTCTGTGATACTTCTGTAGAAGCATTTGAGGAGAGGTAGTATTAGATGTCCATTGATTGTGAGGATTAAATTTAATCAATATTTCGATCTAACAGCAATAACATGCACCTAAAGCAGCTATGCCCTGACTATAGACCAGTTGTTCTGAATCCTGGTCTGGATTAACAGGGGAAATTCTAAAACCTGCAGCATAGTGGTACTTAAGGAACATGATTGAGAACCACTTATATAGATAACATTAAAGGCATCAACAGAGCTCTGCGTTATTCAGTGGTCTAATGTGCTAGCACTGTGATCCAAAGATTGCAGGTTCAAATCCCATCCGCAGCTGGAGTCTGAGAGAGCAAAATTGGTCATGCTCTCTTTGGGTGGTTAGATTGAGCTAAATCCATTGAAAGAGAGGAACTGAACAAGAACACATAGTGGTTGATATTTGGACCAATTGATGATAGGGAACCTGAAGCACATTAATAGGCCTCATATACAGTCCGAAGTATTTATATCATGCTTTTATTTTAACACAGATGGAATTATTGACACACGTCCCTGAAACAGAAACAGAAAAACCTTGTATACCTCACTTAAAATGGAAGGCAATGGACAGAAGAGATTGTGCTTTTCTATAATCAAGCAAATTGCTACCTGTAATATGCTACAGACACTGCAGATAAGGTTGAAAGTCACTGATTTGTGTATTGTATTTGTAGTAGGTTATACCGCTGAGATACAGTTGCAATTCAGTGTTCTATGAAGGCTTGTGTCCTTGAAAATGAGTGACAGAATTCACATAACAGAAGAGTTGTCTTAAACCCATATGGTGGCTTCGCCACAAATGTAAATGCAGGCTCCTCATTCGCCTAGAAATGCTGTGCCACATAATCAGTTCTTTTTAGCATTCATCTTACATGAATGAACACAAAAGAGGTTTGCAGTTATCAAGATGGCAAATTATTCAATATTCTCTCTCAACTGTTTCACAGAAAGCAACTCACAGATAGTGAATGAGTCATGATTGCGGTCCTGCTCTAATGGCATCAAATAAAGACAGTATTGTGCAAAGCATTTATTAATTTATTTTTAATTTATTAATAAGGCCAAACAAAAAGAGCTGCTGAAACCTTGCTGATGACACAAAAAGTCTTAGATATAATATGGGGACATGGGTTCTTGAACACGCAGTAGTAGTGGCATCATGTAAAAATTGCTGAGGTCCTTATGTTTGACCATTTTTCCTGCTTCCTGTCAGGTTAGTGAGCTGAACAGACTTGTAGTCTGGAAGTACTTGCAGGGTTGTGGATTTAATATACAGGAAACAGGTTACACAAACAGGTGCATAAATACACTAACATCTAAAAACACTAACCAGCATCACGACAATAGACAATACATGTATACAAGAAGACTGACAAAGACAGACTGAGACCAAGGGGCTTATAGACACACGAGAACATTAGACAAGACTGGGACATGATAATGATGGGTCAAGACCAAAATAAGACACAAGCTAAGAAGCATGTCGGAAATAAACAAAACAAAGACAAGACTGGAGAGGAATAGGACAGGTGTGTGACACTTCCAACTAGGGCTGGACAATACGAACCAAAAATCATATCCTGATATATTTAACTGTATGGCAATATACAATACATGATGTGAAATACAATGTGAAGTGGAATCCTTTTAAAAAGACTGATTAGTTTTATTGATCCTAAGAACCAGGCAATTAATAATTTCAGCAAATCTCTGACCTGTTATGGTTCCACATAAAGTACTGTATATGAATCAAACCACACATACTGTACAGTATGTGGTGGCCTTGTGCTATTGGTATGTGGCATAAACTGGAGAGCTGTTCGTTTTAGGCTGGTCCATTTTTATGACCAGCTCTTAAAGACCACAACATATAAAGGTGAACACCACTAATAAATAACTATATATTAAATAAATGTTATTGATAAATAGTATCAAAAGGTGTTCAAAAAGAGAACACAAACTTCTAGGGCAAATGTTGATCTCCAAGGTTGATCCACTAAGCTTCAGAGTCTAATGTGTGAGGGAAACAAGACCTCTCCAAGAGAGAGAGAGAGACAGAGGGAGTTAAATTATGTCACCAGTGAGAAAATCCTCAGGAGTCAGTGGCTCAAAAGTTCTGTTTAACTAAATTAGCACTCAGCACTGGGCTAATATCCAGATGTCTGAAAATGTCCCTCTTCTAAACACCTCACTTTGGAGAGTGGCCACAAATTATGTTCTTTTGAATGCATTTCACAGATCTTTGATTCAGAACATGTGTTCATCTGCTTTACTCCTTAGATGTCCAGTTCTGTGCCAGTTCACACTTGTGTTGAAGCACTGGAGCAGGACAGCATGGCTCTGCATCATTCCAGTGCTAATGCTTTTGAATATCATAATGTGGTGTATGTGGATGTCTCTTGCAGTTAAACAATGGCTTCTTTTCTTCTCTGCTTTCCCTTTCCTTCTCATGTGGACCCACATCAGGTTCACTCAGACCAAGAGCTACTGAACTCAAGAGATTGAGACCAAACAGTTGTGTAGCCTTAAGAAAAGCACTTTTCAGGCTAACGTGAAACTACAGCTTCAATTTGTTAAAGAGCATAAAGATTGGACTCTGGAACAATGGAAGAAGGCCATGTTACAATCCATGCTTACAATTGTACAATATCACAAGAATAAAGATTCATGCTGCAAGTTTATTGTTCATATATACATTTATTAAATAGAAATATGTACAACAGATAAACAACAAGGGAAACTTTATGTTATTGTAGATCATCTGCAGCAAAGAGGAATCGCAGCCAACGCTCCAAGTGATTCTGAGAAAAAGAGAGAGAGAGAAGAAGGCTGCTATCAAATGAAGAAACCACAGCTTTGGCTCTGAAAGTTGAATGCAGGTCTAATGCAGTTCCGCTGTTGTGTACAGATGTCTGTATTACCTGGGTTTTAGGATGTCGGGGGTCTGAATGTTGATGTTGACCCCTCCCACGCCGCCCACATATCTTCAGTGATGTCCGGGGTCTTGAAATAGCAAGTCA
>CM067512.1:23041618-23076618 GCA_034509495.1 Acestrorhynchus altus
TATATATATATATATATATATATATATATATATATATAGTGTTACATAAGATAGATACATAAGTGTGTAAATGACAGTAGTATTAAATAACAGGAGGAGAGGTTCACAAGCATGACACTCAGATAGCCTGCTGTCCTGTATTCATTGAAGGATTTCTCACAGAAAGCAGAAATATTTTTACCACTTGGGGCCACATTCCCAAAAAAACAAAAACGTTTCTCCAAGGTGTCCTTGTCAATGTGTCAGAGCCAGACAGAATTAAAGAGAGAAAATTATACAGGAAGAATATAATCTGTAAAATAAAAGTCCCCAGTTGCCCTCTTCAAAATTATTAGTGAAAAAATAAACAACTTTCACAAATCAACTTTATATAAAGGTTTTATTTCAAAAGTCAGTGATCTCATTCTTTATAAGCTAAAACATCACAACATACACAATAGACCTGTGACACATATCAGGGGCAAACTTAACAGTAAGTTTTCATAATCAATGGTTCAAGTCAGATGTGAGAGAAATGGGCAGGTCCTGAGATTAGTTATACTATATTAGTTCTAGAACTTACAGTTTAGGATAGGTTCTATGAGATTATCATAGAGTCCTGTGATAATTAAGATATCAGAGAAATACATATATATATTTTTTTACTAGAAATTACACTCATACTTATTCTGTGCCAGGAACACATTCATAATTTGCTTATCCTCCATTCAAGCTCACTTCTAAACTTAGCAATTATATTGTCCACATCGAAGCCAGCCTCATACTCTGGTTTCCTATCAAAGACCAGGACAGCCATCAGTATGGACATACTGGCTGTTAGTCCCCAGATGTGATGGATCTTTTCCGTAATGGGGTCAGTGAAGATGAAACTGTGGGTCAGGCTACTTATGTTGGGTACAGGATAGGCTGAGTGATTGGTATCCTTCAAGAAGAACTCCATTGGAACAGAGAACACATCACTCACTTCTGCTGGGTTCGGTTTTGCACAGAAAGACTCACTGACAAAACCCACCACCGGAGTTACCAGAAGTCCCCTCTGTGGATAAAGTAGAATGGCAGATGAGAAGCAAGAAGAGACAAGATATTTAGAATATGTATATGTCAGTATTAATATTAACAAACAGTGTCAATTACAAACCAATATACTGTTTTCTACTGTTTATCTTTATTACAAAAACACAATAATTGTATTCATTTCTATGCCAACATCTGCAGATTTTGATTGAGGAAATGTTAAAAAAAAAAAAAAAAAAAAAAAAAAGTTAATTCTTGTCTTGCTTTTTTGGCCAGTAAATGTGCCTCAATACAATCAACCGTTAGTTTAAACCAATAAATAATAATGGGAGACCAAAAGAGTAACATATGTTTCATACTGTCTCCCAGTGTTTTCGTTTTTTGTAACTGGAATTACAACTAAAAATTAGAACTAAAAACAAACTAAACAAAAACAAAGAGAGAAAATTAACCTATAGCAGTGTGTTAGCTTAAGAAATCAAGACAGGGTTACATTTTCATATTTTGGAAAACAATCTGTTTCGAATTTGCAGTAGTTTAGACCAATCTATTGATACTGATGTTATAGTGAGCATTTCAGCCTGGACTGCCCTTTGAACAAGGTATTGGAGTAACTCTGCGCTGCTCTCTTGCTGTATCTCACCCAGTTTGGGCTCAGCAATGTTGAATTAAATGTACTGGAGTTTGGAAAATCTCTTAAACAAGCATGGCAGTGGTACTCCATGACCAGGATGAAGATTCAATATTTTAAACCACTAAACAGCCTTTTTATTGAATAGTGCAGGGGTGTCAAACCGAGTCAAATCAGCTGCAGGCTTTCCTTCTAAACAACCAGCAACAACAACTGACTCCAATTACTTAATCGGACAATCTTCAAATAACTGTTCACACAGGCTTCCTTTTGGCTTGATAGAAAACCTGCAGCCCCACTGGCCCATATCATATTTTGACACCCCTGAAATAGTGGTTGGTAACATTAATTAATTAATTAATTAATTAATTGATGCTTCAAGTACACGTTAGTGGCCTAGTGATCATAGCTCTGTTATAGCTCTGTACTAGTTATGTCACTAAATGCTGAAACTAATGAACTAATAATAAGTAATAATATAATTAGAGTAATTAGAGAAAGTATCTCATATTACTTCATACAGAGAAATGTACCTGACTCAAAACTGGAGTTAGTCTGCAAACCACTTCTACTCCCTCAGGAGGAAGGCCAATCTCCTCCTCTGTCTCCCTCAAGGCAGTGTGAATTTCATCTCGATCGTTTTCGTCTGATTTTCCACCAGGAAAACATACCTCCCCTGCATTGTGTTTGAGCTGAAAAGACAGAAACAGATAGAAGGGAGTTCATAAAATGACTGAACAGTTACAGTGGGTTTGAAAGTTCATAAGGGTTAAACAGGTTCAAACATGATTGAATATAAATCAATGCATATATGACAGCTTTCCAGAGAACAGCAAGCACATGCAGACTATTTTGAGGAACTGAAAACAAGATATAGATAATATTTTTCCACATTATACTACAAGAAACACCTGAGCAGGTGTGTTCCAATGTTTGCACATCATTTTGATGGGTTAGTACAATTCATTATTTCACTAAATAAACATGTTAAAGTGGGACTACTGAGCTAAAGCTGTTTGCCCTTTCATAAATTTCACAGCTAATATTTTACAGGGCCCCATCTGGGTTGGCAGCTGCATGCTGGGTCCTAGATGGGACCCACATGATATTTAGTTGGGCTAAAAATGATGTGGCTAATTTGGGAAGCCAAACTGGGTCCTAGTACCAATACATGTACAACCTATGTTTGCATGATATTGGGAAAAAATGACATTGCATGATTTTGTTGTTATGCGATATGTATTGCGATATTAAAAGAGACAGCAATGATATCCATGATTACATATATTTGATGACAGGTTTCCTTTAAGGAGAAAAAGTGCACTACTTTGACATGCTTTGGCAGTGGTGGCATCTGCCATCTTTCATGGAGTGGCCTGCTTGGGCAGCAGCATCTCTAAGGCAGACATGAAGAGACTGAACAAACTCATGAAGAAGTTCTCTCCTAGGAAGCCCCTTAGACCCCGTGCAGGTGGTAGACAGGAGGATGTTAGCCAAGCTAGCATCCATGCTGGAGAACGACTCCTACCCCATGCATGAGACTGACAGCACTGGGCAGTTCATTCAGTGACAGGCGGCTTCACCCTAAGGGTGTGAGGGAGCAGTATCGTAGGTCCATCCTTCCAAGTGCTTCAGACTCTATAACCAGCACTGTTCCCACCAAAACATAGACACAGATGCTTAACCTCTACAATTACATCTTATAGCATAACAATGTGCAATAAAATATTTTTATTTGCAATAAGACATTTATGTGCAATTATCTGTCAATAATATTCTTTTTTTCCTTTATGAAACTAGGGCTGCACGATACATCATTTCAGCATCATTTGAAACTTTGAAACTACTATATGTAATTTTTCTTTACATTGTATATACTGTATTGTTTATGTATGTATTATTTGTACTGAATGCCTTACCATCCCTTTGCTGCTACAACACTTCACTAAGTGAATTACCCCACTGTGGGACAAATAAATAATTACCAATCTAAAATGATGAAGAAATATAGGGAAAGGAATTTGGGAAATACATTGGATTTCACAGGGCCCTATAGATTTTATCAGAAGTCACAGTGTCAACATATGATACTAGTAATGCACTCTCTCTTTCCCATACTGGAGTCAAATAAATTGTACTGGGCAGACAGAAAAGGCCTCTGGTGGATACGTCATGAAAATGAGAACAGTGTGAATAGTCCTTTTGCATTAATATTTTTTCATTGCACAAGAAATTGTATGATCTGCAATGTGATATATGCACACAATGTGATAATGATGCTGAAATGATGTATCGTGCAGCCCTAGAACAAACTCAGAACCCAAGCCCACTTAGAATGAACTAAGCCCAAGATTCACTCATGTGCGCCACCATGAGCATGCTGACTTGGACATGTTTAACCTGGGCTCTTTATATTGGTAGTACAGCAATGTGCACAACAGCACAGGTACACAGAGGTTGGGGGCAAAGTCCTCAGGACTGTCTGATGGAAATGTCTCTCTTCCTCTTCTTTCACAACAGCTCTGACTTTGGGTTGTTTGAATGAAAATTTGAAAGTTCAGTGAAATCTTGTCTGTGGCTTCAGCTGAACCTGCTTGAACAAAAGTGGACAAAATTACTGAAACAACAAAACAAGAGCAGAGAGCTGTCAGCATTTCAGTGGACTTGAAACATATTCAACTGCAGCACAACTGAAAGCACACGACTGTGCATGCAGCTACTAAACCGCAGGAACAGGCAGAACAAGTCTAAGTCTAAGCAGAGTTCACTCACTTCAGTGGAGCGCACAGTCATCAGAACGTACAGCTCTCCTTCCCTGAAGAACAGTGGGATGAGAACCGAAGCTTTCGGAAGACCAGGTAAACGCAGAGGCTCCTCTCCAACACATTTCTTTAAACGCTCTACAACAGTCTGCTTCTTTAGCTCCATGGTCCACCTACAACTCCTAGAGCTGTAACTCACTGACCCCCAGGACCCAAAGCCCTGCTCAGGCCTGGTTACCTCCTTCTGTCATTGGAGCTGAAGCGGGTGAAGGAGGAGGAGCCGAGCTGGTCGTGTATCCGAAAACCAGGAAAACACGCTGGCCGAGCGGGGCATTGTGGGAAATGTAGTTCGCGATGCGCTTTAACGCACGAGTCGAGCCAATCAAAAGACTACAAAGTAGTTCCCGGACCGAGCGAATGGCGACGGGAAGATGGCTTCACGGCGATGCGCTTATTGACTTTATATCTCATCCATTGATCAGAAACGTCCTGGAAAAGAGATCTCCTGCTCCGGGGGTAAGAACACGGAGCAGAAGGTTAATAATAGGAAGGAATGAAAAATGTTATGACCGAGTTTGTTCTGATTTATGGGACTGGTTAGATAGCGAGAGAACTGGGTTCTGGAGTAGTGTTTACCAAGAGGTTCATACAGCTGTGTATATATATATATATATATATATATATATATATATATATATATATATATATATATATGATCTTAAAATGTCAGTGGAGGAATGTTCATAAGGATTGTGGTGTTGATAATAAAGGAAGGCTGATGTCTTCTCTTATAATCTCAGTGTGTTACTGAGATTACTAACATAAAATGATGCCATGATTATTTGTTTGCATCCACATTGTATGACAGGAAATGCAATGTAATGTTTCACTGAATTCCAGCAGACAGCAAAGGACAATAACAGTAGATTTATGGGTCAGTCTGGTGGACAGAGAACAATGTAGGAATGTCATATCTGTACTTGCATATTTTATGTATTATGACTCATTTTATGCTTTGGACAATGACATATCTGGAGTCTCTTCCTCTGAGTAGTTTATTATTATTGTTATTATTATTATTATTATTATTATTATTGGGCCTGCCTGCCCAACAACCACACTTTTAACTATTTATACAATTGTAGGGTTTGGACCCCTGCACATCTAGAGTCCACAGAGGTTTGTATGAGTCCAGAGGAAGCTATGAAGCTACCTTTTAAACAAAAGTGGAGACTACAGTGAGGTACGTAGCTATTTGCTATTAACCAAAGATCACATTTAAGTAAAAACTCTTTAATATTAAGGTACATTATAAGTATGAAGTAAAAATAAAGTGTTTCCTTGTCCTTCCATTGCATACCAATCTTCCTTTGTTTTTTTTCTTCTCTTTCCTCCAGGATGCAGTCTCACAGACTGCGTGGTGAAGAACACCAGCTACAGCACCCCCTGCTGGAGAGTGTTTCTGGTATGGACTCTTTGAGGGAAGTTACTGCTCGAGTATGGTTCATTCAGGATGGATGTGGAATGGTCTGTGCCTTCATCACCTGGTTCCTGGTGCTTTATGCAGACTTTGTTGTCACCTTTGTTATGCTGCTTCCTTCTAAAAGCATGACATATTCTGTGGTCAATGGAGTGCTGTTCAACTGTCTGGCAATCCTAGCACTTACCTCCCACCTGCGCACCATGCTCACTGATCCGGTAAGAAGCTTTGTAAAAGGACTGGCATTCAAACCTGCACAGATGTTTTGCTGTTGTAGGTTTCAGTAGCATTCCTGGAAAGTTCCTGTAAAGATTCTACACATTTTGTAGTACTTCTAGATGCTAGTGTAGAGTTTTTCAATCTAATATTTATTTGCAGCATATGGTGTTGCAAGCCATGAGTGGGCTTAGGAAGGACTGGGTCAACTATTATTTGATTTGCCCAACATTATGTTATGACATGTTATGTCTTATTTTAACTTTCATCCAGGGAGCAGTTCCTAAGGGCAATGCCACTAAGGAGTTCATGAGCAGCTTGCAACTAAAACCAGGACAAGCCCTGTATAAGTGCCCAAAATGCTGCAGCATCAAACCAGAAAGAGCACATCACTGCAGGTGAGAATTGGATCAGGCCTTAAAAACTGCAGCCAGATAACAGCAGAGGAAGGTGTCATTTATTTTCATTTAATGATTATAACATTAGAAGTGTATGTATTTATTATGACCACCATGAAAGGCTTTTTTAGCCAGATTTATGTGCAGTGCTTTCCCTCTTTCTGCAGTATCTGTAAGCGGTGTATTCGTAAGATGGACCACCACTGTCCTTGGGTGAACAACTGTGTGGGGGAGAATAACCAGCGCTTTTTTGTTCTCTTCACTGTAAGAATGGCAGCAACCTTTCGATGATGGTAGTGTTGGTGGTAGTGACTAGAATACTGGATACATTTCCTTGACCCTTAAACTTAAACACTTACATTCTTCATTCTTAAAAATGTTATTTAAATTATGTTTTGTAGTAGTGCCAGAAAAACTCAGTCATTGCTTAATAGTATGTCTTAAGGCTAAAAGTGTGAAATATATCCCTGGTGTAGAGTCTGTTTCCAGAAGTAACCCTATAGTATGGATTCTGGTCTTACTAGTTCATCTCAGAAATGAGAGCAGCATGAGTGGCAGGTAGTGCACATGATGCAAGGGTCCAGGGGCCTGGAGTTTTGGGTTAAATCCCCGCTCAGCCCTGCCCCCGCTCAGGAGTTTGGTCTGTTATGCTCATGTCCACATGGGTTTCCTCTGGATACTCAAGTTTCCTCGAACTTTCCAAAAATACGAATACAAATGCAAACGTAAATGTGATTTGGACATGCTAAATTGCCCCTAGCAATATGGTACCCTGAAATGGACTGGCAGGGGGTATTCCACCCTTGATGATTCCAGGCTCTGAATCCACTGTTTTTGTTTATGGTTTAATTAAAAAATCATATATATTAAAAGTAGATACAATATTTTTTACTTTTGATCAGTATGGCTTTTTGTTCATTTCACAAGGTAAATGAGACATTGGCAATCTGGACAGGTCAGGTTCCCTCTCAAAAAGGGAATCAACAATAAAGCCTTTCACCAGATAGAAACATGAAGTGCTGTAAGATCTCCTGGTACATGCTGTGTTGACAATGTAATAAAAAAAAACTTTGGCCCAACAAGAGCAGTTGACATGGCCCCCTAAACCATCACAGAACGCAGAAGCTTCACACTGGACTTCAAACACCTCTGTTCCTCTCCAGTCTTCCTCCAGACTCTAGGAGATTTAGTTGAGACTCTGAGACTCTTGATTTGGAAAATAAATGCAAAATTTACTTTAATCTACTTATTTACTTTAATCTGTCCAGTCCTGTTTCTCCTCGGTCCTGGTAAGATGCATTATTATGCTTTGATAGATTATTCTGACAACAGTCTGAAAATGCCTTCTGTGGCTTTGTGGAAGGTGTCAACGATCATTTTCTGGACAACTGTCTGGTCAGCAGTCTTCCCATGATTGTGGTTGTGTTAGCTGAACCAGACATGGTATTTATACCGTTTGAATAGTATTATTTATGAAAATACACAATATAGGATTTCTGTTTTCATAAACTATGAGCCATACTGATCAAAGGTAAAAGACAAAATGCTTGTAATACATACATGTAATGTATATACGTGTCACATGTAATGAATATAATATGCCGTATATGACACTTTGCCTTTTTGGATTAAATTATTTTTACAACATTCAAAATGTTTGAAATTCGAATGCAAACCACCTGAGTTGATAAATTTAGTTTTGTCAGCTCTTCAGTCAGCTGCCTCACCCTCTCAATGGCCCACATCCATAGTGGCCCATCGGGTCTCAGTTCTGTCCCTTGTTACACCTGATCTTAATGAAAAACAAAGCTGAACTACTGAACCAAGCTGATGAATGACACAACTGCTCTTTTGACACATTTCTCTTTCAGACTGCTTGTGAATTCTGTTAGATACACTTTCTATCTCTACTTTCCTTTTTCTGCAGATGTACATAGCCATGATCTCCACACATGCTCTGGTCCTGAGTGTGATTCAGTTCTTCACATGCGTTAGGGTTGAGTGGACTGGTGAGTCCATTATGCAAGGAATGTACTTGTACAAATGTTCTGTACATCACTCTGAATCTGTTGGCCATTAACCATTATGCTACTTCTCCAGAATGGAAAATCACATCGTTGGGACTGTTCTACAACTAAACTCAGCCTTTTGTTTTTTCCATTTCTACAGAATGTAGTGACTTTTCACCCCCTGTGGCTGTCCTGCTGATAATCTTCCTCTTCTTGGAGTCCATCCTCTTCCTCACATTCACCGCGGTGATGTTCAGCACACAGATCCAGTCCATCTGCAGTGATGAGATGGTGAGACACACTCTCAAGCTGTTATCAGTTAAATGCCTGCAGAATCCCAGCAGAACGACATAGTATGTAATGTTTACTATAAAACACACAGAAGATTGTGAAATTCACTGAATCTAATCTTTATGACTGTGCTTTGTCTTTGTTCATTGTGTCTGCATATAGCTGTATGCACTAAATGGCAGTCAAACAGGCAGAACTGGTGCATTTAAACACTAAAAACACATGTTAGGTTAGGTTATTGCTATAGTATTTCTATTATATAAGAGTCTTAGTGTATGCTGTGTACAGTGCATCCATAACGTATTCACATGGCATCCCTTTTTCCATATTTTGTTATGTTACAGCCTTATTGCTAAAATTTATTTTTCCTCAAAATTCTACACACGATACCCCTACAGTGACAGTGAGAAAACTGTGTTTGAATTAAATTTATTAAAAATATAAACACAAAAATACAACATGAACATAAGTATTCACATGAGCTCAACTTGATTGGAGTGCACCAGTGGTAATTTTGAGACACGGATCTGGGGAAGGGTTCAGAAAAAAATCTGCATTGAAGGTCCCAATGAGCACAGTGGCCATAAATGGAAGAGGTTTTGAACCACCAGGACCCTTCATAGAGCTGGCCACTCAATCAAACTGAGTGATCTTACTAGAAGGGCCTTTGTCAGGGAGGTGACCAACCAGACAACCCAGTGGTGACTCTGACAGAGCTCAATCGTTGCCCTGTGGAGACAGGAGAACCTTCCAGAAGGACAACCATTTCTGGAACACTTCTCAAATATAGGTGTGCCAAGTTTGTAGATTTTAGGCTGCAATTGCTGCCAAAGGTGCTGAAACAAAGTATTGAGCAAAGGCTGTGAATACTTATGTACATTATATTTTTGTGTTTTTTTTAAGAAATTTGGAAAGATTTCAAACAAACTTTTCTCACTTTGTCATTGTGGGGTATTTCGTGTAAAATTGTTTTTGAGGGGATGAATTGAAGTGAATTGAATTTTGAAATATGTCTGTAATATGTCACAATGTGCAAAAAGTGAAGGGCTGTGAATACTTTCCAGACGCACTGTATCTGCCAACAAAGCTGCCAGTAATATAGTTTTAAATATATGTATTTTTTTCAGACTATACTAGCGCTGGGCGATATGGACATAAATTCATATCCCAGTATATTTCAAATAAATGATGATATACAAAGTGAAATATACAAATTTGAAAAGTATCAATATGTCCTCTACATAGTGTGTATTTGAGAGTGCAAATGGGGTGGAGGGGAGCAGAGTAAAGGAGGAGCTGAATGCAGAGGGCAGAGCAGAGCGAAGAAGTAGAAAAATGGTTTGAAACGTTTGAACGTTGTTAAATAAAATTAAAATTCGATATAAACAATATTGCCTCGGTCCTTATCTTGCTCTGTTTATTTCCCAATATAGATACAGATATCGATATATCACCCATCCCTATACAATACCTAGGTTATTTTACACCACTACCAACAGCAAAAAGGTTCGGGTGTTGTATTTTGAGATGAATAAGCAGATGTGTATTGCTGAATGTGTGTCGTGTGTGTTGTCCTCTAGGTGGCTGAACGACTGAGGAGTGAGAAGCTTCATAGAGACAGACGTGTGCGTTGGGAGAGTATGAAGACTGTGTTTGGAGGTCAGCCATCTTTACTCTGGATCAACCCTTTCGCTGGGCTCAGACTGAGAAAACTCATCACCTCACACACACTAAAAGCTGGACCTGAATTTGCTGTCTGATACACACACATAAATGTGGGCAATAATGTTGCTACTGGTGAACAGAATGGACTTCTGTGAGATGAGGATGCCTCTGTCTGGGATGCCTCAGCACCAATGTTACATTGGAAGAATGGAAAACCTTTAAACTCAGTGAAGCCCTTTACATTGGTTGAAGGCAGTATTTAAAAAAAGAACTGGTTTTGCAGTCTTTTCTAAGAATATTTTATACAATCTTTTTTAAATATTTGATGTAAATATTGTTAAATTTTTTGTTATTTATTATTAATATTTTTTTAAATAATTTTATTTTCCCTTTCTTTGGTTGTGCGTTGTGCTGTATCTGTGTTGATAAAAGGATGCAAGCTTCAGGGCATTACCAAAAACTAATAGGAATGTCAGAGGATGTGAATGACAGAATCAGGAAATAATCTGTCTATGAAGTGTGACATTTGGTTTAAGATGTTTTTTTATTTAGGGGGATTTTCTGAACCCTCAGTTTGCAAAATTCCTAAGGATTTACCTCACCTTTTTTCATTGTCACTGTTAGCTACCTCTTAAATCCACATGTGGTAAAACCAGTGTTCCCATACACCCTGGGAAATCTGGAAATGTATACGCTGGATTTCAGTCATGGACAATACTTGTAAGAAAAACTATACTAGAAATTTTCAGAAGTCTTGATAAGGTATTATAACCAGCTTGAGAATCCATTTATACCTGTTAGGTGTGGACAGAGGTGTTGGAATGCTGTACGCTATATGAATAAACACCAGCTTCTTGCATTGTTACTTTTGCTGTTTCTGTAAATGATCAGCTGTTCAGGAGTATGAAGTATGAGTGTGTGTGTGTGTGTGTCATCAGGGGTTGTGTTGTAATGTTTTATGATAAGGACCATAGCTGTGTGTTAGTTTACATTGACCTTTCTTGAGTGACAGCTGTCGTCTGTATCAGTCATGGAAATAATCCTGAAAAAGTCCTTTAAAAATTTGTTAACCTGGAAATTTCATACCTCCATATTTCAATCCCAGATACTGAGACTTATTGAGCCTGTTTTTTCCATATAACAGAACATAAGCAGCTCATATAAGACAGGACATGAATAATAACAATCTTACCTAATATATGGCAAGGTTATGTGGTGACTGGTTTTACAATGTTTCATTAACAAAGACTGGCTAGACCAAGTTGGGAAACCCATATATCAAGGATATCCAATATGGGGTGCCAGACTTTATAGAATGTGTCCACTGAGGAACAAAGCATGCATGGAACATATTTGCTGGGAATACAATATCATGCCATGATTATTTTATTTTATTTTAATTACTTTTATTTTTGATGGAATGGCATCTTTAATCCAAAAGTGCAAAATGTTCTTCCTACTGCAAAGGTCAGAAGATTGAATAGCCTCTTATGTTCAGTATTTACAATATGGACATCCGTAAAACCAAGGAGGCAGATAGGATCCAGCTCTGAACATCAAAAATTATACAGTTACTTCTCAATACCAGAGCATTAGCTTGCCATTTCAGACATCAGCAGAAACAGTGAATGTAGCTGCCAAACTCAGATTTACATTTGACAATTTAATATCCATCTTATTATCTTATTATATCAGGTGTTATATATGTAAGATGTAAAATTTTAAACTGAGTAGAAGTGGTTTTATTACTGATACATATTGTAGGCGAGTTGGAATTCAGAGCTTTGTAGAAAACACTAAAGCACTTCTTTGGGCCCTAATGTTTTTTATATTATTGGACTTTGAATATTGCTTCAAATCAGAGTTAATTAGTAGCAATGTCCATATGAAGTGGACACTGGTGGTGTTAGTGGGCTACTATGGTAACTGGAAAGCAGTCATTGTACCATCCATTGCATTTTGTTTTGGTTTGTAATGCCGTGTTAATCCCACTCAATCAACAATAAACATGCAATAATCAACCCTCTAACTGGATTCATTGAAATTCGCAGAAAAGTCTCTCTATAGCTTCCAAAAACAGCCAGTGTTGGTAAGTGAACTGTATTAACACATTCTAAAGTGTGATCTGGGGGGATACGCTAGAAGCACCTGTGTCCTGACCTGGATTTTCCCATTCGTAAACACTGGACACATTCTGAGCCTCCCACCGTGGTCAGAGTTAATAATCTGCTAAGGTGTCAAAGTGAAGTTCTGGCACTTCAGAAAGTTCAGGCTTCTTCATTCAGTAAACTATAATTCACTAAACTTTGTAGCTTTGTGATGTTGGGGAGGGATTTTATTGTTGTTCTGCTGTTGTTAGGATGGCCCTGTTGCAGAGCAGTAAAGGACCTGCGGCCTGATGTGACTGACCAGGAGTTGTTTTGGGGAACAGATCAGTATGATTTTGCCATTGTGCTCCCTGCTTCAGGCCTTGAGTGTTTCTGGCATTTTGCTCACCAAGGAGAACATTTCTACCTCAACTTTATGGTAATATGACCTTATGATAACTTTATGGCTGTGATCGTTGTGTTTGTTGTTTATGTCAGATGTTGCATTGTGGCTATGGCTGATGTTGTGCCTTGACTGGATAACGTGGCCACCGAACACTACTTATTAGAGATATACAGATGCAAATGTGTGTTTTCTGAAATTTAAAATATATTAAATTTAATTTCAGACTAGAACACTTCAGGGATTTTTCACCACTGCCATATGTGTAGCCACTGTGAGAAGCCAAAACAGATGCTGTTTAAACTATTGGCACTGTTGTATTTCATTCTCATACATAATACAGTTTAAAACACTTTATAATGTAATACCACAATAAGAAACACAGGTTTGGGTGCTGAACTTTTTGGAGAACTCCAGACACTGTATAGATTTATTAAGTTCCACCAGAGACTCACCTGATTTACCTAAAAATACACTCTTAACCCCATGTCCTTTGACTTGTATTACACTTGTCTTACACTTATACAAGGATTACTCATGGGTAAATGCATGGATAGCAATACAAACTGGCTGAGTTGTTCCTACATTATACCAGTGGGAAAAATACCACTGGTTCCATCCCAGATAGTCAACAGTCATCAGTCTGCTGACATGATGAGGTCATCGCCACACTGATTGTCTGTCACTGCTGGTTCACACTGAGACTTTTTTTTTACAAACATGGTTTTTGTAGAACAAAAAGTGATTCTTCTATGATTGAATAGATTTAACAGATTGGAGGATGGTATTACTTCAATGTAAGATTTCAGTCAGATATGGTTGCACTCAGTGTGTGAGAGCAGTAACTTTGGTGCTCTTACTTCCTTAGAGTGCTGGAAATAACTCAAGAACATTCTAAATTTAACTCTTTGAGGTTATGCTATCATGCAAATCCCAGTGATTTATTAACATCTTAGTGGCTGGTCTTACTTAAGTAAGCTTAAGTAAGCTTTTAGTCAGATTGGGCTGCTATCCTGTGGCTTTCTCCTGTTCTGCCTTTATCCATGTTCTTTCTCCTTTAGATGCTGGACATGACAAATTTTTAACAATTCTAACAATCAATCAATCAATCAATCAATCAATAAATAAATAAATAAATAGTTGAAAAAACAATTTTAACACCTGTATGATAGATGATAGACAAAATGTGTATTGGGTGGGAACTGAGAAAAACTGGGCTTTTACAAGGAGAGTTTTGGAAAGGACCAAACTAACACTTTTTTTTATCTACTGCCTAGAAACATTCCATTAGACATCACTTGTGCCTTTTGTACAGTACTTATGTGGTCATACAGTAATGACCAATTAAGTATGCTTAATGAACTGAATATACAAGTAAATTGAGGAACATCTGTGGTATGTGTGTTTAGGTTCAGTGGGTGACTGGAGTGGCTGTTGACAGGCATCTGTCAGTCATTGTTAATGCTCCAAATGGTCTTATCATGGGGTCAGCAGATGACGCCAGTGGTCAGATTGCCTTCAACGCTGAAGAGACTGGTAAGCAAGAGGCAGTAATGAGACAAAATGATTATCTAGCTTTGTGGTTTGTAGATATTAGTCATTGTGTTACAGCTACATTAGCCAAGTTGAAGACATCTCAAAAGCTCAGTATTCATATTGTTTTAGGTTTGTGCAATCCAAACGCAAAAGAAAGCAGAACTAATATTGTCTTAAAGAACACAAAAACTGAAGTTGTGAAGACACTGAAAAGGAAAGCCAAAAAGCAACAGGATGTAACAGGTTTTTTAAATGTGCCTATTATTCATAATGTTACTTTTCTACTTGTGTGTTTCCAGGATTCTATCAGATGTGCTTTAGCAACTTCCACAATCGTTTTGGCAGCATGCAGGTTTTCATGAACTTTGGTGTGTACTATGAAGACTCTGAGGATGTCAGAAGACAGAAAGAGGAAGAGGAGATTAAGAAAGAGGAAGACAAGCAAAACTTAAACAGCACACTTACAAGTATTGAGGTAAGTTGTTGCATAAAAGCCCAATTGTATTGTTTAATAAACAATTGTTCAACCGATTCTAAAGCATTTCCTCTAGGTTCTGGACAGGAACAAAAAGTAAACCATTTAACACAGAAAAAAAGTTTTAAATCCTGCCTTTTCTTTCCAATTTTCTAATATTTTTACAGATAAGTTCCACCCGTGTGCAGGCCTTTGTGTTCCATATGTGGCGTTACTATAACTTTGAGAGAATGAGAAGAGGGACAGATTACTACCTGCTCCAGTCCAACTCCAACTACATCAGCATCTGGTCAGTTATTCAGAGCTTCATTATCATCATGGCTGGGTACCTGCAGCTTTTCTTTCTCAAGAGGCTTTTCGAAACCAAGCCCACCACTGAGACAGACAAGCCCCGCTGCTGATATCGCCCTTCAACCTGATACTGAGGACACAAGGATTAAGCTTGGATCTGCTGGATTTTAAACCTTTCTGTTGTTCCTATTCTTATCCATTGGATACTGTACACATGAATAAAAAAAGTCATAAGTCACAATTTTCATATTGTGTGGATTTTGAGTTTCTACCGTACCTTAAAAAAGCTTCTCCTCATTTCTTTCTGGTGTAGAAAAAGTGTGAGACGCATTGATTGCTATTAGCAGAGACATTTAAAGTAGTCTGACATGAAGACAAATTAGTGCAACAGTACAGTCCCTGACATAAGTTAACCTGACTTTAAATTCATCCATTGGTTTTAGAAATGACTCATATGAAAGCTGAAACCCTCCCAAATGAGGTTTAATTTACGAAAATAAATTTGCTTCACTGCAGAAATATTGATCATTTAATGAACACAGAAGGGTCAGATTTTGGCAAGACAACAGTTTTGTCGCCTTGTCATATAATGCACCCAGTCCTACTTTACAGCCTCTCCTGTGCTCACTAATTGATCGGTTAATTAGTGGGTGTGTATAAAAAGAACCCCAGCACCCCAGACCTTCACTTGAACTGCAACTTCTGACAACATGCCAAATATCCACCCTGTGATCAAAGTCTGGATTATCAAGAGAAAAAACTGCAGGAGACCTACTGGAGCCCATATGGATTCAGGATTCACCCAGAAAACAGTTAAGTTTGGTGGTGGAATGATCATGGTGTGGGGTTACATTCAGTACGGGGTGTGCAAAACATTTGCAAGCCAGAAGGTAATATCAATAGCCTAAAATATCAAGCAGTATTAGCTTCCATTCCCAATCATAAAAGGGGTCAAATTTTGCAGCAGGATTGTGCTTCATTTCATACATCAAAGTTCCTCAAGGCGAAGATCAAGGTACTCCAGGATTGGCCAGCAGACATGAACATCATTGAGCATGTTTGGGGTAGGATGAAAGAGGAAGCTTGGAAGACAAAATCAAAGAATCTTGATGAACTGGGAGGCATGTAAGACTGTATTCTTTGTTATTCCTGATGACTTCATCAATAAATTGTATGAATCATTGTCAAACCGCATGGATGCAGTCCTTCAAGCTCATGAAAGGTACACAAAATATTAAATATGGCTCTAAAAGCACCACAACGTCATCAATGTTATGAAACATATCTTTGTATTTGAAGTAAATTATTTTTTTTGATTTTCACATTACTTTCTGTGGGCGACAAATCTGTGTTCATTAAATGATCAATATTTCTGCAGTGAAGCAAATTTATTTTCATAAATTAAACCTCATTTGGGAGGGTTTCAGGTTTCATATGAGTCATTTCTAAAACCAATGGATGAATTTAAAGTCAGGTTATGAGCTTTTGTGTCCCCAACATGGATAAGCGACAGAACTTATGTACAATTACATGGATTTGTTTAAAATAATAATATATTTAAAATAAGAAAGAATAAGCTGAAGTAGAAGAGAAAATGTAAGGAGGGAAAGCTATATTTGAATATGCAAAGCACCTCATGAACACAAGGGCCTGTCATGCAATCACTCTTAAACTGAACGGGCTTAGGTTTCTCCACAAGGGGATGCAATTAACAGCAGTAGAAATACCTTCTACTGCTTCACAGCAGTGACACTGTACTTATTTCTTTGTAATACTGTTTTTGAAGATCCAGGTATCTGGTTTCAGTGCTACTCAAGTAAAGAAAAAATCTTTCAAAGTAATACTTATTTTCCACACCGTCTTTAGTATAATAGTCAAAGAGGTTTTTCTGTGGCATTTTTCCAAAAACCTTCTTGGCATCTTTATTTCTGAACTGTAACCCCCTTGCAACACCACAGTGACTTCCTGAAATAGCATAGCAATATTCTTGCAACACTGCACCACCCATCTAGCAAGCAAATAGCAACACCATAGCATTCAAATGGGATACAATCGTAACCTTAAGAACACCACAGCAATCACCTAGCAACCACCTTGGATACCATAACAGCCATTCGGCAAAACCATAGCAACAGGGCCAGTCTTTGGCCTTGGGTACAGCTGTTTGTGGGGTCATTTTTGTTGCAGGACCCCGCAACCTGCATTTGC
Organism: Acestrorhynchus altus; assembly: GCA_034509495.1. Lineage (NCBI taxonomy): Eukaryota > Metazoa > Chordata > Actinopteri > Characiformes > Acestrorhynchidae > Acestrorhynchus > Acestrorhynchus altus. The sequence continues at coordinate 23,059,085 of CM067512.1, forward strand.
AAGTCCACCTTTCTCCACCGTCCAATGGCCCCACAACCACCTATTAACTGTTACCAACACCTTAGCAACATCATAACAACCACTTTGAAAGCCATAGCAACCATTTAGTATCATCACAGAAATCGTCTAGCAACCATTTTGCAACATCATAGCAACCACCTTGGCATATACAGTTTATATAAACCATCTAGCAACCACTTAGCAACACCATAGCAACCAGTGTGGATAACATAGCATATTTTTTTTTTACCAAATGTTATAAAATTTAACAAACTGTGAAACTGTCTTTGTTTTAATGCAGTTGTTTTAGTTTGGGACTCGCCTACTGTATCTATTGTCATGGATGCATTTGCTGGGTGCTGTGTGGTCAGTGATAAGTTAATAATTTCCCAGGCTCTTATACTTCACACCAGTCTGTACATAAGCTTAACATTGCCCCACACATCCTTCAAGCAAACCAGAGTTGTGCATGTGTGTATGTTTGTGTGCATATGTATGTATGCATGTATGGTGTGATGCATTCTTTAATCCTCCTCATCCTGCTCATTTTGGGACATCAGAGTTGGGCTCAGAAGACTACATCAGATGAGCATCGTAAAGCTCGAGGCTTTTTACAGTGGTCAGATCACTATGACTTTGCCCTCCAGCTGTCTGGAACAGAGTCGCAGTGCTACTGGCACTATGCTCGTCAGGATGGACGCTTTTATTTGACTTACATGGTGAGTTTGAACTGTGTGTTTTCTTATGTATTTGTGAATTTGTGAGTGGGATACATTTGTTGGCCTGTGAATGGACTCTGTGGAAGAGTTTAATTCTGGATCAAAACCTCCAGGCTTTTGGATAATTTTCAGATTGTAATAAGTGGAAAATCTTTATCACACTGAATGACCTTGGCTTATCAGCGCTACAGAACCATTCACTTATCTGATGTGCTTTTTATTTTGTTGTTCTTTAAGATTACTTAGCTCTTTTAAGATGCATTATCTTACATTCCCACTGCCTCTTGTTCAATTCTGAGCTGTCTTAACAGTCTTACATGTATTTAAGGGAAAAATCTCTATGTGTAGTTTGCTTGTTAGAATTACATAGCACCTTTGAAGGTACTCAACGAAACTTCACAATCGCACTCAGCACCCAATCCTCACGCACCTCAAGAAGTGGCAGTACTCTCTACGGGAAATGACCAGCGACCCGGAGGATTGCATTGAGCACTATGAGGGTGTTCACATATCTGAGCACACACATATATACATACTCACTCACCAGGAGTCCCTGGAGGAAACCCATGCAGACTCATGGAGAACATGGAAACTCCACTCAGATTGGGTCTTGAACCCAAGATCCAAGAGCTTGGATCCAAATGTGCTAACCACCAAGCCACTGTGCAAATTTGAATACATCTGTATTTACTCTGTAAATGTTTTAAATCTTGCTCAGATATAAAAACAGACATGAAGTGAACAAAAATGTATGTCTCGTTACAATGGCACTATGTTAAAGGTTAGAAAAATGGCCACCCATTGACGAGGTCCAAACTGTGATATTTTAGATGACTGTATCAGAACATCTTAAAAATATCAAACAGGTCTTGAGGGTTGTTCCCAGTATGCACTGGTCAGTAGCTTCAAAAGTGCTCCAAGGGAGGACAACCAGTAAACCAACAACAGGGTTATGCACCCAAGGCTCATTGATGTGATCAGAGGAGGCCCTGTGTTGCAACGTACAGGGCTTACAGCATCTGCTGGTAATGTCTTTTGGAACTCGTGCATCAACATACGAGAGCATTACAGATCATGTTCTGACACTTTTTGAGGTTTTGAGGTGATGCTTTCTTATTCTCTTATCTCTGCAGGTTCTCTGGGTGTCTGGAATGGTTGCAGACAGACATGTAGCTGTGTCTCTTCTTTCGCCTAAGGGCATCCTCCTCTCCTACGCTGATGATACTAAGGGCAAGATGAACTTTCAAGTGAAGGAAACAGGTGGTGTAAATCTCTCAGCTAACATGGCAATTTATCAGTTACCGCAGGGAAGATCAAATTAGTCTTGAACAGTCAAACCTGTTTCTCAACCCCCCAATGTAGTCCATCTGATTGCATACTTTGTTATAAACCAATCAGGACCCCACAGGACCACCTCAGAGCATGTATTATGTTGGTGGTAGGTCATTCTCAGTACAGCGGTGACATTGACATGGTGGTGGTGGGTTAGTTGATCAGACAAAGCAGTGCTGCTGGAGTGTTTAAACCCCTCACTGTCACTGCTAGACTGAGAATAGTCCACTAACCATAAATATCCAGCCAACAGCATCCTGTGCACAGCGTCCTGTGAACGCTGATGAAGGACTAGAGGATGACCAACACAAACTTCACAGAAACAGATGAGCTTCTGTCTCTGATTTTACATCTACAAGATGGAGCAATTAGGTAGTTGTCTAATAGAGTGGACAGGATACAGTATGTATACATACTGTAAACACTGTATACAGTGTTTAAACACTCCAGCAGTACTGCTGATCCACTCATACCAGTGCAGAACACACTAACATGACACCACCATGTCAGTATCACTGCAGTCCATTGAAAGTTAAGAATTTGCTTTCCTTCTCTTGTAAAGTTGCCATTTTACAGATTTTGACTGACAATATTTGTTCAATATGGGTTTTTTAAATCATTTTCTAATGAAGTCATTTGAGGTCAGAAACCTACATCCCTAGTTTGTTAAACTCTGATAAAATGATCCTTGTCAGACAGTATAAAGAAATGCTTCTGATTTTTACGATTTTACTCTTAAGGTCATTATCTCTTTCTCTCTCTCAATGTCAGGCTTTTATCAGATGTGTTTTGCCAATTATCACAACCATTTTGGTGAAATGCGAGTTTTCCTGAACTTTGGGGTATACTACAAGGAGTATGCTGAGGTCCAGAAGGAGGATCAAACTGAAGAAGAACAGACTCTAAACAGCACCCTCTCAAACGTGCAGGTTGTAGAATTCTCATTTCTAATTTATTGTATTGTTATTCACTCTTTTATAAAATGTGTTTAATTGCCAGTTCTAATATTTGCTCTGGATGTCTATTTCTCTGTCCAGAATATTTCAAACAGGTTACGGCTTCAGATCCAGCACATGTGGCGCTTCTATAATGTAGAACGAATGCAGAGAGGGGTTGACTTCTACCTGCTTCAGTCAAAGTCCTACTATGTATACACCTGGTCCATTCTCCAAAGCTTAGTCATCATTATGTCTGGATACATCCAGCTGTTTGTCCTCAAGAGGTTCTTTCACACAGACAGTAACCGGCCCAGCTGCTGAGACAGAGAAAAAGAAGAAAACAACTAACCTAACCTTCCCAAGCTCACTTCTTAAGAACAAATAAGGAGGAAGAAAAAACATGGATTTTTTTAATGTTGATTTGACTTCGTGCATAAAAATTGATTGGACTATATGCGTTGAGCTGTTTCCTCTTGATTTCCAAACACTGCATTTTCTTCTACTGACAAAAACACTCATACAGTGAAAGACAGTGGCAAATGCTTAGTCACCTTCCTATTGTCTTCTATTGTAAGTGCTTGCTCAATGGATTTTATCTTCTACTGCTAAGTACAGTGAAACATAAAAAGTGTGGTAATCATTTCATCTCTGTCAAGCAAAACCCTTGTATCTCCAAAATAGGTATTTTACAGGAAAAGGAATAAAACCTCTAAACTTTCAACGAAAGTCAATGTAAAAAGCTTTCCAAGTCCATTTCTATTAGTCCTTTCAGCATGACTTTTGAAAACAATATAGTGATTCTCAAATAATTGGAATATTTTAACTGATCCATTTGATCAGTATGACTTTCAGCTCAACAACCAGTTTCTCAAATTATTAGAACATTTAATTTCAGGTGTGAATAATTCATTAATCAGACAGGATCAACATTAAAAAAAAGGCTTTAAATATGTACTTCAAATATAATGAATATAAAATATGTTTACCTTTTTAATTAAATTATGAAGAAAAAATTCCACAATATATATTTTTAGATGTAAAGAAAAACTTCCAGATTCATATTTAATCAAAACGTAATAACAGCAGAAGAGTTTGTAAGTGTTACCGGTTTCAAGCATATAATAATGACCGGCCATTACAGCAGGAGTGTGGTAAGAGGAGGAGCCTGTGACCATGGAAACTAAGGCGTGGTTTCAGTTCCGCAGTTTAGTTAGGAGACTAGTTTTCAGTGCTGAGAGGAGAACCAGACCACGGTGAGTACCATTCTCTTCACTTCTTTAACAACACTCACACTCAAACTCACTGGCATTCTTTTCACAACTAACCCAAAGATAGAGCCGAACCATGACAGCTACTGCCTTACACATTCACAAAGCCACCCCTAACTTTAAACATGAGGATGAGGAGAAAAGGAGCCAGAGCAGAGTTAGTGTAATGTGTTGTTGTTGTGTCTGTACTAGATAAGTACTTTACATCGCCCCGAAATCTGCTCTAGCTGAGCTGTTACTGGGAAATACCCAGTGGAATGTGTGGGCATGCTGGGACGTGTTTGCCTGGGAGCATCAGAGTTGGTGAGAGAGAGAGTCGAACTGAAAGCACAGGGACACAGAACAGACTGGTGGGAGAATCGTCTCTGTTGCTCCTGGGTGTTCAGCACAAAGTCGAGTAGGAATGAGCGCAGGCTGTGAGGTGGTGGAAGTGTGTGATGAAATATCTCCCAGGCTTTGCTCCACTTCTCTAAAGTGAAAGCGGTTTGGGGTTTTTCCTCCACTGGTTGCTGGGATTGTAGCTCTCAGCTCTCAGGTCTGTCGCTGTTTTTAAGCTGATTAACGCGTTAAGGAGCAAAGACTAATGAATTACATTATAATCAACTCAAAGTCGCCGTCAGCTCCACGACTGCATCCAAAGTTTCACTTCCTGAATCAAACTCGCTCAGCCTTAAAGCTGCACCGCTGAATATCAGTGGAGACAGACTGCATCCACTTTAGATCACTTCTTGGAATGTTTATGTGGTTTAGAAAGAATTTATAAAAGACAGCCGCCATACCAGATACTGTTATTTCAGGAGATCCCAGGCTACTCAAAGTTGTCTTCATTTGAGATGAAAATATGAGGAGAATTTAAAGATTTGTATGAATGTTTTTTTTATTTTTTTATTTTTTATTGAGGAGTTTGTACAACATACAGATATCAGATATATACAAAGAACAAAAACAGTGTCTCCCCATTTTTTATTTTAACCCCAAAATAACCACACACCATTCACACATCCACAAAAAAAAAAAAAAAAGGAAAAGAAAAGAAAAAAACAAAAACCCACATAACCTTTGGGAGAAGTTAATCTTTTGGCAAGATATGGAGTGACGCGAAATAAGATAGAAAAGAGTTCCATTTCTGAAAAAATTTAAGAGTATTTCCTTTAAGAGTAAATCTTATTTTCTCTATTCTGAGGTAATACATAACATCTTGGAGCCAGCATGAGATTGAGGGCGGGTCTGCAGATTTCCACAGTAGAAGGATACGACGTCTTGCTAATATAGATGTGAACAGGAGGATATCCGACTGAGCCCTTGTGATCAGTAATGTGTTATTGCTAATGCCAAATAAAGCTATAGAAGATGAAACATCTATGTTGTTATGTAAGACCTTGGACATAATTTTAAAAAAATCTGACCAGAATTTGCAAAGAGTAGGACAAAAAAAAACCCCATAATTTACACATTTACATCAGAAATCCTGTTGGAAATTGTGTGTTTTTAAACTGAAAATGCAAGACTTTGGAAGAATTTTTTGGAATTAATGGATTGACAAGGATAATTTTAATAATATGTTCTTCAAAAATATTTGACAGTGGTCCAAATAAAATTAAAAACAATAATAGTAAATAAATGTCCTTTTATTATTTTCATTACTTATGTAGGTAACACTGTGAGCACAGAAAGAGAGCAAACATTTTGTTCTCGTTTTTCTATGTAATATCTGGGCAGGAATAAGCGGTTCAGAAAATGGATGGATGGAAACAATATCTGGGTCATTGAGGTAATCAGCCCCGCCCCCTCTCCAGTCCAGTCTCCGATCTTAATGCAGGTTGAGCATATAAGCATGGACAGAGCAGTAAACATGCACAGGAATGTCCTTTGGCATTTAAACTGGGATTTAATTCAGTTGGAAATTAGTGACCTTTAGCTGGATTACTCACTAATAATTAATCACACTCAATGGGACCAGGTCTTGGTAAGTCTTGTATTTTATAATGTTTAGCATGCCTGTAAGTTACTCTGATCCTAAGACATGAAGCTTAGAATACCAGCATGTAACTGCCCACAATATGCATATGTCAGGTTATAGGACTTAATTATCCCCAAAGCAGCAGCAATTAGTTAATGTTGTCAAAACAGGTAATTTAAAAAAGTGTGTAGTACAAAATTCAAATATTGTGGAAAATTATGTTCATAATTTCATTCAGAAAACTGTCATTTTATCATTTTTATTACATGTAAAGTGAAATATTGTACTTCTTTTAATGTTGAATAGGAATGTTGCTAGTAAGGCTTATATCTCCAGAATCTCAGATTATTAGAATCTTGGAGTTTCTAATTCTAATTATTAGAAATTTGGAGTTATAAATTATATAAATTACAAATCAGACAGTATCAACATTGAAAGAAAAAAGGCTTAAATTAAATACAATCCAGTCATAAACTAGGTATGACCAAATATAGGTGCCATATATTTGAAGATTTAATTTTCATAATACTTACTGGACATAAAAAAGAATAAAATAAAGTGTGATTACTAGCTTAAGGTCCTTATCTATGCACAAATTAATACTAACAACAAATAATTAAATGAAGACTCCTGAGCAGTTTTAGATTTGATAGTATAACCAGCTATAATGAGTGGGCTGAAGATGGCTACATACACTACATTGCTAAAAGTATTCAAACATGGGCTCATTCATTGTTCATTCTGAAATAAAAGGTATTGTAAAACTGGTTTATCTTGCTTTTGTTGGACATTTTGGACATATAGTGTATACGGGCGAGTGTGAAGAACTGCAAACAAAATTTGTGGAATGGTCTTCAAATGTAGAGGTTCTTGAAGGTCAAAATTAAATTAAAATAAAAGAAGTATCCACAAGAAGTGCAGGGCTTTCAGCCTGATAAATATCTATGTGTGAATATTGTGTCAAAAGCTGTGAACAGATGCACATTATTTGAATTCCAAGTAACTGAAATAGTAAAATGACTAATAGCAACAAAAGCCTTCTCGTTTTTGACCTCTAGATTTTTTTTTTTTATTTTGTAGCAGCTATGGATCTCGTAGAGCCCATCCTGGGCATAGCGGAGAAGATATACTCCCTTTCTGGCGAGGTAAAAGCCAACAAGAAGCGGTGTGGGCGGCTAGCTCAGCGCGTGTCTGCACTGGCTATGATGGTGATGGCCGTGAAAAAGCAGGGTCTTGGCAGTCAGCCAGAGCTGGTGCAGAGAGGCCTGCGGGAGCTCAAGATCACCCTTGAGTCGGCGCAGAATGTGGTGAAGAAATACGCCTCATCTAGCTGTTTCAAGCGCATCATGAAGGCCTATGACCTTGGTGAAGAGTTTGGCTGCCTGAATGAGAGACTGAATGATGCTGCCCAGCTTCTCTCGCTAGCATTGCAGGTGGAGCAGAGGGATAGGATTGCAGAAGTGTTCAAAGAGACTACAAGGAGGCAAGAGGATGAAGAAGACAAGAAATGTGACCGTGAGGAACTCCACAATTGTAAGTCTCCACTGACCTCTAAAGGAGGAGCTCTAATTGGAATCATTTCATGTAAAACCAAATTTACTTTGCTTCTGAAATAATGTTGAATTGTAACATTTTTCATGTTTTAAAAATTCAAATTAAATCAAAATTTATTTTTATAGCGCTCTTCATAACTGAAGTTGTCACCGAGCAGCTTCACAGAAATAAAATAAAATAAATAAATAAAAAGGTTAAAACAGGAACAAAGTATAAATGACAGATCCCCTAGTGAGCAAGCCAAATGGCGAGTGTGGCAAGGAAAAACTCCCTCAGCTGGAGGAAGAAAACTTGGGAGGAACCATCCTCCTCTGGTCAAACTACTTATACAAAGTTAGGGGACACTGGACCCTTACATCTCTGTTCTAATGCTTGGGTATACTGAAGTAATGTTAATCCTCTGGTGGACATATTCCATGTCTGTCTATTTGACTAGGGTTATTTCCAGATTTTCTCCCTGATTTTTAAAAATATTTCTGTCCACACAGACACTAAATACTTGTATGAGCTACTAATTCTGTATGGTGAGACTCGACCTAATAAAGAAGGAAGAAAACATAGGTTTAATCACAAATAACACACTACTCCCCATGTAGTCTAGTATGCAAGCCACACAATTGTACATGATCACCCTGTTTTCTGTGTTCCCTACGGCCATATGACTTCTACAGTGACACATTTTTATGATGTATATTTACTTAAAGAAACAAAAGGACAAAAATTAAATTCACCCAACACCTAAAAAGAAAGAGAAAAAAAATTGCATTGGGGGTGTTACGGGGCTGCAACCCAGGTGGGAAATGGAATGTAAACCCACCAGGGTTGAGATCTTATGTTTCTGACTCCCAGACAAAGCCGGGTGAACTCAAAAGCAGAAAGCTGGGCTGGTCAACGGGTGAAAGGTGCTTGTGTGTTATGTGGTTTAATGAGCAGAGGTGGAGGATTTAACCAGTGTTCTGAAAAGAAAATAAAGAAATGGATAAACAAAAATTAAATAAATAAATAAATAAATGACACAGGATTTGAACCCCTACTGGGGCACTTGAGAGGCGAATGCGCTAGTGAGTGAAGCAATGTGTCACCCAGGAAAAGTAGTAGGCAACCCAGCTTATGAGCCTGGCTGGAGGCTAGAGGGACCAACTGAAAACCACTCCTCAGTGAGAAGGGAACATGGATAAAACAAAACTTATCATTTTAATGGAGGACAAAGGTTAACAGAAAACCACTCCTGCTTTTAAGGAGGGAAAATAGAGAGGTGCTTCTCTTTAAAGGAGGAAAGTTGAAAAGCTCTAGTTCTTTTTAAAGGAAAGAAAAACAGCACTCCCCTTTTAAAGGAGGGAAAGTGGAGCGGCACTCTTTCCTTTGTAAAGGAGGAAAATTCATAGAACTTTCAGGCGGAGTTTCAGCATAGAGACACCAAGACACCACACTGAGTGGAACATGAGGAAGCCTTAAATAGCTTCCACACACCTGATCTCAATCAGGCTGATTGTGGCCCTGATTGGTAGATGGCTGCCCTCTGGTGGCTGGGCGGCCAAGGTGCGGGCGGCTCCTTACAGGCGGTGCTTCCTGTTTGAATTGCTTCATTCTAATCTTGGATTGGACATTTCAGATGATTTTGATCACATGCCACTGCAGCTTGTGTTAGCCCATAGTTTTATTGACTTTTATTTGAAGAAGACCTACATTAAATAAAGCATAGGCTCCACACATTAGGCATTGCCTCAACTTAGTGCAATTGTAGTGCTATGTACTGTAAGTGAAATATCCTGAAAAATCCCCTTTCAATTTTACAGTGCTCCAGTCATTAGCAGAGGGAAATCATGAGACCAAGGTGAGCGTGGACGCTGTGCACACAAAAGTGGATCAAACTCACAGAGACATTCAGGACATCAAGGACATCCTGGAATCATGTAAGTGAGAGATGGAAGATTAACACAGAAAACATCTCTTAAGATATTTGATCATGATTTGGTTTGATGGTATAGGTACTGCCGTGTTACATTATTCTGCAATCTGGGTTCATAATTTATGTATTTGATTGTTGGCTCTCTGTGTATGGAGTGGGACAAAGAAAATGTCCATTCCTCTTGGGCAGGGATGGGCCATTGTGGTCCTGGAGGGACAGATTCTTGCATCTTTTTGTGGTTTTAGTGCTCAAGCACACCTGAGTCAACTCACCTGTTATTTATCAGGTTAAACAGATCTGTTAGAGCAGGGAAATCAGTTGTCAACTGCAACTGTTGCCAACCCCTGTCACAGAGTAAACAAATGCCTTGACATGACCCACAATCTTTGGGGAATTTTCCTCTATTTTTTGCATTGGAATATCCAAGATGATGACACTCAGGATGGCTGCCACATTGATGACTCAGCCTAACAGTTTTTCCCCTTCAGACTTTCATTGTCTGCCAGACTATTTTCATTTTATTTGAGTGTTTGAGACACTCTGTATACCCAGAACTTAGTGATGTAATTAGTAAACTTTAAATTACTAATAAAGTGCCTTGTTGTCTCACTTGTCAGTGAGAAGACCCAGCATCCATTTGCAGGACATCAGAGAGATCAGGCCAGAGGAGATCACGTATGACCTTCCCATTAAGCCAATTATGGAGTGTTACAATTATGAGCTGTTCAAAGGAGAGTACAACAAGTTCACTGTGGCCATCAAGAGATATACATATCCTGTGAGCACCAGCCCAAGGTAGCTACTCTCAATTTCCACATGTATCTGTGCTTTCCTTTGAAGGTTAATTGGGTCAAATAATTGATCTGTTATATATAATTTTAATAATGTACTAAAGTACACTTTCATCTCCATATCACTGTCCAGCACTGTCCGTCTCCTATCTCTTATCTCTCCATTCTCCACAGCCAAGTCAGGTGCATTTTTAACAAGGAAGTGGAAACCATGAAGCGCTTTGAATCACCCCATATCTTACGGATGTTCGGGATCAGTGTCCAAGATGAGAAGGGTACAATTACGGTTGAATTGGTCTTACCACCAACTATCTCTTTGCATTTATTTGTTTGTACATCATAGTGAAAGTATACCCTATTTAGTTGTTTCAGGTTGAGTTAATCCTTTTATATTTTTTATGTGTAACAGTGATGTTAGCCTATACCAATGTTTCTTCTTCACGGTCTTGGAGGTACTCCTGCCTTACACATTTTAGTTTTCCCTGCTCCCAACACACCAACATAAACTAATCAGAGTTTCAGGGGGTGTTTAAAATATGTAGGGTACAGGTGCCTCCAGGACCAGGGTTGAGAAACACTGGCCTATACTATGGTGTTTTGACAGGCAATGTCAATGTTCTCTTTTTTGTGTTTGTCTTGAAGGCCCAAATCCAAACTACCTGATAGTGATGGAGTTCTGTGAAAAGGGCAATCTGAGGCATGTGCTGGACACTACAAGCAATCTCTCTTGGGACAGAAAGACCCGAATGTGTCTGGATGCAGCTCAAGGGCTCTACAGGTCCAGACATGTTTCTGTCTCTGATCAAATTCAAATGTGTTTGTGTGTGTGTGTGTATGTGTGATATATAGCACACCTGATTAAATTTCCCAGCAGAGAGTGCACCTAATAAGCATGTGCAATTGGTGCTGGGAAATCAGCTTTAAAATGTTGTCTTTCTGCAGGCTGCACCAGTCTGAGCAGAAGTCTAAGGTGCATGGATGCATCGCCAGCAGCAAGTTCCTGGTGGCTGCTGGCTACAGAGTGAAGGTATTATTATAGACATTTTGTGAAATATAATAATGTATATACACTGGTATAGCATGGATAGTAGTATGTAAATTGATTATATCTTGTGAGTTAGGTTGAACACTGGCTAGCATGCTGATAGTGGATGCTAGATGGATGGGATATTCCATTCTGAGTTGTGTGTGCATTGAACATACCTTAATCCGTAGTTTCATAGAACAAATTGACAACTTGGGCTTGCTGGCTTGTGTCATCCTGCTGGAATGTCACATCATTATGGGTGTTCATGAAGTCCATGAAGGGCTGCAAATTGTCACCAAGCACTAAAACATAATGGGCACCAGACAGTGATTCCCCTGAGGAAACACTTCATAATCAGTTTATATACTGATTTTACACGACTTGTGGCATGGGATATTATGTCAATGACAAATTATACTATAATTGAGTTGAATTTAAATATTTAAAAGTGTCATAATAGTAAGAAAAATGAATATGCTGTTACTACTCAACACTCTTTTTTGAGTGGTATTATAATTATCATATTTCTGACCTCTTGTGGAGGCCATATAAACAAGCACAGCATAATATTTAATTAATAAATATACTGATTGAACAGTAATTGATAAAAAAATAGTTTGTGGACCATTGCTTTCAGTGGTCATCAGTGTGTGTGTGTGTGTGTGTGTGTGTGTGTGTGTGTGTGTGTGTGTGTGTGCGTGTGCGCGCGCACGTGTGTGTGTGTGTGTGTGATTTAAAGCTGGGTGGTTTTGAACTTTCCAAAACAGAAACATCACTGAGGAAGACTAAAATTAAGAACTTCCTAATGAGCTACACTTCTCCGGAACAGTTAGAAAACATCAACTATACATATGACAAAGCCTGTGAGATATACAGGTGAGGATCCATGCATACATATATCACACTGTTAGTAAAAAGAGTTTCATAACACTGAGAAAAGGGTAATATTTGTGTCATAACATTAACCCTTTGTGTTGCTACAATGGGGAAAATAAACATTTTATACACTGCCGATTTTGCAAGTTTTCCCACCTATGAATAGAGAGATTTGTAATATTTTTCATAGGTAGAAAACATTAATTGCTCTTAGGTGTGAGTGAATGGGTGTGTGTGGTACCCTGGCATACTTTCCAAGGGGTATTGCACCCACCCAGATAACATGCCCATATGGGGCCTGTATGGAGAGCCTAACTGAGAACCAGCAAGTTTGGCCACAGGTTTCATGTAGAGGGGTTAAACTTGTCTGTGTTGTACTCTGCAGACGGGGCCTAGATAGAAGATGGGCTAACGTTTGGCTGATTTCAGCTGTAAATACACTGGAACTCAAATCAGATGTACAAGTTCATGAACAGTGCATCAATAACAAGTAGCACAGTCCAATTTTAATTAATGAAATGCATGTATGTTAAACTATAGTACCACACCGATTGATGATGACACTGTGTATGTGCTTTTTCCAGTTTTGGAATTGTTCTGTGGGAAATCGCAACACAACAAATCCCCTTTAAAGGCATGTAGCACCACTTTATTAACTTTACCTTTATAATACCTGAACTAATAACTACTACCACACTCAGCCTCACTCATTCACTCTGCTCTCCTCTCAGACACATCCCACCATGAGATCTATGAGAAGGTTTGTGAGCAGAAGATGATGGAACCGTTACCAAATGACTGCCCAAGTGAGCTTAAAGAGCTCATTGATGCTTGCCGCTCGTATAATGCATTCCAGAGGCCCAGTGCAGGAGGTACAGCAAGTTCTTACACATAAATATGACTGTATGGACTGAATTTGGAAAAGGAAGAGATGTACCACATTGATTATGGTCTTTTTCATCCAATATGCTTTTTCCTTATGTAAATAGTTTTTTTTATAATAGACTGACATCCAGAGAGTCAGTATGTAAATTAATTGCAAAGTGGTTGGGGAATATTATGTTGTGAGTGAGGTTAAACACTGGTCAGCATGCTCATGGGAACGTGAAATGAAATAGTTATGGTGAGGCATAGATGGGTGCCAGGTTGGTGGGACATTTCATTTTAGCAGTTGTGAGGCCATTTAACATTACTTGATTCACAGTGTCCGGTGTGTACCAGGAGTAGAAGGCAGTACTATTATTGATGATGTCATAGTGCAGTGGCCACCAACGGGTTTTTAATGATAGTAACCAGAAGCATCTGGCTAGAATTGTCTATGCAGACGAGCGAGTCTGGCAGAAATCACATCCACATTGCAGTTGTCAGGAGTGCACGTGGACCAGATGAAGAGAAAGAGAGGTGGATGTACTCGCAGGGTTTTCAAGGATTTAATAATAACAGATATTAGATGCAAAACAAATGCAGAGAAACACACACTGGAACTTAAATACATGGACAGAAATACACACACCAGGGTTGCAAAAGAGACACAGCTGGGAATGGGTGGAGCATGGGTGGAGACAAGACCAAAAGAAAAACACATGTGCAAAGAAGCATGTGGGGAATTACAACAAAATGGCGACTTGGGGGGGGAGAGAGCCACACCGGACAGATACATGTTTTCAGTGTGATGCTCGCTCAACCATTTAAAAAACATCTTTCTACTAAAATTCTTTTGGGAAACCCAGCCCTGATGCATTTTTTAAGGGCCTGCTGTCAGGAGTATCTGAACATTAGAGCCAGGCGTGTTGGATCTAAACTGTTTGCCTTCTGAATGAAAGAAATCAAACATTAAACTAAATAACTTGACTCTTAATGAACTCCTGAGTTTGGTTTGGTTGGTGGGCATGGCCACCACCATTTCACATCATTGATAATTTGCACATTAAAGACACTGTAAATGTCATATTTAGTTAGAAGATTTGAAGATTATTGTTTCTTCCTTTTAAATTCCTTCAGTAACCAGATGTTCTGTGTTTCTTTCTCTTCTCCAGTGTTAGTGGACAAGCTGCGTAAACTGACAGAGCAGTATGAAGAGGATTAGTGCTCAGTCAACTCAGGGAGACACAACTACAGCTGGATATAAACCATCAATAACTGTTGATGCAAGTTATTGTATTGTTATAGTTATTGATGCAAATTTAGGTCTCTGAATAAGCCATTATCTAGACAGTCTTTGTTCAGTCTGGTGGTTACTCAGCTGCCTTTTCTTCTTCACCATGAGCTGAACTGACTGTTTGTACCTCAACCTAAAGACTTCCTGTCACAGACTGAGCCTTACATGGATTTAATTTATGCTGCCAACATAGAGTAATTCTACAGCTATGGAAATTATTCATCAGTCAATCAAAATGTATTTATATAGTGCTTTTTACAACAGATGCCACAAATCATCAAGACTTACCCCCCTGCTGAGCAAGCCAAAGGGCAAGAGGGGTCCAGGTTCACAAGAGGGGACCCATCCACCTCTGGCCAAACTACTCATACATACATTGATAAGGGGACTCTGGACTGCCACGTGTCTGCTGTAATGCTCAGGTGTACTGAAATAATGATAGTTTGATGATGGACATAATCATCATCAGGATGGGAAATTAGTCCATGTCCACTAGCGGGAAGGTGGGCAGCCAATGTGAAGAGGTGCTTGAGGTCCATCTTAGATGTGGACGGGAGCCTTCCATCATTTGTTTATGAGATTCCTTTCTGTAAAAAGAGGGTAATTCAATGCAGCAGATGAACTTACCTCCACCTTTTAGGACAAGCAAGCTGTGACTAAATGCAAAGAAATGTGTAAGAATTGTTTTAGTTCAGTTACTTGTACCATGTATCTGTTGATTGAACAAATCTTATAAATGAAATAAACATTCTCAGAAATGTTTACAAACTATAATCAAATAAGAATTATATCTATCTGTGATAATTATAAGAAAAGAAAGTATATTATAAAAGAAAGTACAGGAATTTACCAGAAGTCAAAGATACAATATGTAGTGATATTAATAATGCACTCTGTGTGCCCAGTGTCGGAGTAAAATAAATGAAATGGGAGAGATATAACATGGTTCTGGTAGAAATGTCATGGGAAATGAGATCAGTGTGAATTTTCCTTTTGTATCAAGCATTGAAAATTAGTATTATATATTTTTTAAAATACATTGTACAAGTCTTCACGACCTGTGATGTGACTATTGTGTATACACACTTTGCTGTAATGAGGCTGAAATTATATATTGTGCAGTCCTAGTTTATACATGTATGTGGGTGGTGAGGCACAACAGCTAACACCACCTGCGGGACACCACACTATGTGGGAGACTGGGGTTCAATTCCCAGTCTGGGCAACTATGCTGTGCTAAACCAATAAGAGTCCTTGGGCAAGACTCTGCCCCACCTCTGTAAAGTGAGAAACCTTGTAAGTTGCTCTGAATAAGAGCATCTGCTAAATACCATAAATGTAAGTTCGTTCAGAACAACTTTGAAGCTGATAGTGTAAGGTTTATTCAACAATAGACAACATGAACAGAGGGTCTGTGTATTTCTGCTATTATTGATGCACAGGTTGTGTTAACCTCTAGATGATTTTATATTGTGTGCAAATTCTGCCCCTCAGAACTGTATATTTGGATGCACACCATAAAAATTGTGCAATCCAGTTTGAGATTTTTTCATATGGTGTTTCTTAAAAACTGCTTGGAAAAGTAGCAAACTGGCTGCTAAGTCAGCGTTCCACAGTTTCTATCCAATATTTAGTGTATGACAGTTTTCTTGTGACAGTGTCACACTAAGAGACACATCTTCAATTTCATTACGTAAACACATCTTTAATGCTCATGTTCAGTAGATAAGTTAGCATTCATTTTCCCACACAACATTATGTAGCTAGCCAGCTAACAAGCAAGCAGTCAAACAAAACGCTGCCTTTGAAGCTAACTGGACAGTTTTTCAGGCAGTTTTCTGAGAAACCCTCACCATGTAAAAATAATTGTACACCAATTTTTGCTTTGAGTTTTCCCACCTATAAAGAATGGAGAGGTCTGGGATTTTTATTTGTTGTTTGTTCACTTCAACTGTAAGAGACAGAATAAAAAAATCCAGAAAATCACCTATGATTTTGGAATAATTAATTTGCATTGTATTGAATGAAATAAGTATTTGGTCACCTTCCAACAAGCAGGAAATCTGGCTTTCACAGACCTGTTTTTCTTTAAGAAGGCCTTCTACACTGCACTCATTACCTGTATTAATTGCACCTGTTTGAACTTGTTACCTGTAAAAAAAGACACATGTCCACACACACGTCCACACACTTCTCCACCATGGCCAAGACCAAAGAGCTGTCTTAACGACACCAGGGACAAAATTGTAGACCAGCACAAGCCTGGGATGGGCTACAGGAAAATAGGACAGCAGCTTGGTGAGAAGGTAACAACTGTTGGTGCAATTATTAGAAAATGGAAGAAACACATGATTGTCAGTCTTCCTCAATATGGGGCTCCATGCAAGATCTCACCTTGTGGGGTAAGAATGATTCTGAAAGGTCAGGAATAAGCCCAGAATTACTGCTCATGCCAGCACATGTCCAGGCCCATTTGAAGTTTGCCAGTGACTATTTGGATGATCCAGAGGAGGCATGGGAGAAGGTCATGTGGTCAGATAAGACCAAAATAAAACTTTATGGTATCAATTGTTTTTGCCATTTTTGGAGGAAGATGAATGATGAGTACAACCCCAGAAGCCAACTATGAAGCATGGGGGTGGAAACATATTTTGGGGGTGCTTTTCTGCAAAGGAGACAGGACAATTGCACTGTATTAAGGGGAGGATGGATGGGGCTATGTTTTGCAAGATTGTGGCCAATATCCTTCAGTAAGAAAATTGAAGTTGCGTCGAAGCTGGGTCTTCCAGCATGAGGAGTGGCTCCATAAGAAGCATTTCAAGGTCCTGGAGTGGACTATGCAGTCTCCAGATCTGAACCCATTAGGAAATCTTTGGAGTAAACTGAAACTCAAAGTTGCCCAGCGACAGCCCTGAAAGCTGTAAGATCTGGAGAAGATCTGTATGGAGGAGTGGGCCAAAATCACTGCTGTAGTGTTTACAAACTTGGTCAAGAACTACAGA